>PVKP010034687.1:0-23992 GCA_004027715.1 Plecturocebus donacophilus | reverse complement strand
GGATGAAAACCCAAAGCTTAATAGCATGTCCAAGATCACATAACTAGTAAGTACAAGACCTGAACCCAGCTCCTCTGACTGAAACCCTTGTGTTTTTTTCCCTGACAAAAACAATGTAATGAGCAGAATGAGACAAACATATCTAAGGAATATGTCCATAGTCACCAATTATTAATTTAACTGAAACCTCTATAAAGTGGTTGAACACTGACTAGTAACATTTTATAGTGGTCTTTAAAAATAATTCTCTTCACTGATAATAAAAATAAACCTATGAAAGGTTTCAGAAATATGAAGCAAGTTGTGGGAATACCAATTTTAATGCTGGTACAAAAACTGAAATACTTGCTCATGCTTTTGCTCAATTGGTGTTTAAGCAAATTGAATTAAATATCCATGTTTGATTCAGTAGTGATTTTTGAAACTTTTTCTATTCTTATATAAAAGTCTTAGTTCTGTACTATTATAATATATCAAGGTTGGTCACCAAATGCATAAATAGTGAGTACAGCTGTAGAATTTAATAAAACCAAAGGTTTGAGCTAACAAATGAAAAATTACATATTATTGGAAACTTGTGCTCAAAGTTGAAACTTGAAGGAAATATTTTAGCACTATCACAATATTACATTGCAGCCATTATTTAATTTATCTCCTCTGAAATGACTTCAGGGAAGTGTTCGCAAAGCCCTATTTACTTCAGCCAGGAAGTAAGGCAGTGGTCAGAAAGTGAATGAAGTCATGGAAAGCTGACAATGCCTCTATTGTAAGAGCACCTTAGAGTATTGTTTGACATTGATCAAGTGAGGAATAAGTGTTGGGAAGTTTTAATTTCATCTTAACAAGTCGGTAGGGCCAGATGAATAATATAAAATTAGCCTTTACTTAAATTCTTTTTTTTCTTTAATTGAAAAGCATCAACTTTAATGCACCTGGAAAAAAGGAGTGCCTTTTAGAGGTTACCAAGATTTTGAAAAGCAGTTTTACATCTTTTAAAAAGTTTCTTCAGTAAATGGCATGTTTTTGGTCCATAAGTAGATACTATATACATTTTCATGAATGCTATGTGTCAAATACATGGATGTATAATTTACATATTCACCATTTAATTTTTCCAAAAAAAACTTCAAGAATCCCTAAGCAACCTGTGCATTACAATTGTTACTTTGAACTTTAGAACAAAGGAGAGACTGTAAAACCAGTTTATAAAAAGTATTATGAGATACCACAACTGGCATTTTTATGACCTTATTAAACTACATTCAAGTGGCATAAATTATATGTAATGAAAGTGAAAAGGATCTCTGAACAGATTTTAATATTGGGTAGATGCTTATTAGTTTGAGTATTTTTCTGAATAGAAACCTTTTTTCAAACTTCAGCAGTTGATATTATGTGGAAGTCATAAATGTCAGATTACGTTAAACTATTTTGGTTCATAGAATAGAACAGCCATTAAGTTACTAGAGAGTAATGAGTAGGTCTTCTCACAAAGTAAAGCCAAAGGTGTTAATTTAGATTTGAAACATTCCACCTCATTATAAAAGCCAAATTAATTTACCATGTGTAGAAGCAGCAAAAACCAATATTTTAAAATGTGAAAGGCCTCCTTTTTGTAGGAGAGTGATAGAAAAAGGAATTACAAAGTTTCTATTCCTAAAGAGTAGGCAAACTGGTCCCTCTGAGGTTAATTATGATTAAGTCTTCATGAGCCTCTTACTGGAAATTTCTATTCAAGAAGTTGAATTGATAGAATTAAATATTAAAAATAAAAGGAAGTCTGGACATTTAGATAATTCCAAGTTTGAAAATCTGTAAACTTAAACATGTGTAGAGTTGATTTATCTCCCTCATTTTTATAACTTGTTAATGAAGGATAAATAAATGTAGAGATTTTGTTTAGCATTAATTACAAATTTTGAAAAAGTTAAGAGGAAAAAAACACATTAATTTGGCATACTACAGAACAAAGTATAGAGCATCCTGACTTTCAAGTGTCTATTTATTAAAAGCCAGACCAAATGGAGAATATTTGAAAGCCCAAATAAACGAACATATTTCATAAGAACCCTAGAAACAACACCCTTTTCAAACCTAGACAACAAATTGAACAAAAATGGTAAAGTGGTAAGAAGAATAATGTTAGTTTATCATTTTGAAGTATAAAAAAATGCAAAAACCAATTAATGAAAGAAAAATTCTAGTTTGTAGCAGTATTTTGCCCAGAGATAGACAAAAATACCAATCATGGTATCTACAGAGTCAACTGTACAGAATGGTCACATGAAGGACCATGAAATAAAGTTGCTCTGCTCAGTATAGCCAGCTACTGAAATATTACTAAAGACCCCACAAGGGTTGCTAGGAACTCCTCTGCATTCGCTAGCAAGAAAGGCAGGTGGTGGGCAGTGATGTATCTTCCTGGAAAACATCGGGAAGTGACATCATGCAAAATCATTTAAATTTAGAGTAAAAATGCTTTCTAGCTCAGGAAGTATTTTTATGTCCTCACAGCAACCACTCTATATGACTATTTATATACATTTTCCATATTAGGACACAGGTTCAGAAAAGTTAGATAACTCGCCTAAGCTCACTCAGCTAGTTAATGCCTGAACCATTTACAGATTATCTTGCTATCTGGCCAATTGCCTTCTCATTTCTATTTAAGTGGTTCCACCGAGAGTATTTTATGATTCATGATTTCTTGTAAAAACTTATAATTTACTAATGAAAAAGTTTTATTAGAAAAGTTCTCCTTAATGATATTTTAAAAAAATACTTAGGCCCTAATATCCAGGTCTAGATAAATAATAACCATAACCAACATTTATATGTTGTTGTTTGTTAACTGTTTCAATACATATTACCTAAATTTTAACATGAGATTGCAATTTCTGCTTGTGTACATCAATGATTTTTACTTGTTTATTTATAATAATAATTATTATGATTATTTTGAGAGAGGGTCTGTGTCTGTCACCCAGGCTGGAGTTCAGTGGTGCCAGCATGGCTCACTACAGACTCCATCTCCCAGGCCCAACCTGATCCTCCCAACTCAGCTTCTTCCGTATCTGGGCCTATAGGCACACACCTCTACACCCAGCTACTTTGATGGTATTTTTTGTAGAGGCAGTGTTTCACCGTGTTGCCCAGGCTGGTCTCAAACTCTTGAGCTACAGCTATCTGCCCACCTCAGCCTCTCAGAATGCTGGGATTACAGGGATGAGCCACTACACCTGGCCTACACTGCGACGATTTTTCAAATAACATATAGGTCTCTCTAATTTCTCCTTTAACCTATTCACATATCCAGACTCTTCACCCTTTTCTAGATGGGCTCCTCTGTCCATCTTTTAAGATGTCATTTTAGGACCAGACATGGTGGCTCACACCTGTAATTCCAGCACTTTGAGAGGCTGAAGAGGGAGGATGCTTGGGCTTAGGAGTTCCAGACCAACCTGGGCAACATAAGGAGACCCTATGTCTACGAAAACTTAAAAAATTAGCTGAGAGTGGTGGCATGCACCTGTAGTTCCAGCTACTCTGGAGGCTGAGGTGGAAGGATTACTTGGTCCTGGCTACAGTGAGCCATGATTGTGCCACTGTATTCCAGCCTGGGACAAGAGAGCAAGACCTTGTCTCAGAAAAATAAAATAAATAAAATATGGTTTCAGATATAGGAACAATATTCTAAGGCAGTCTGAGCAGAATTGAAACAAAGTGAGAAGAGGGACAGAGTGGGTTGATCAGATACAGAGATAGCAGATAGAGGAAGTTTCTTATAGTGTTGGTAACAAATTACCACAGACTGGCTAGCACAAACTAGCTGGTTTAAAACAACAGAAATCTATTCTTTCACAGTTCTGGGGAAACTGAAATCAGTGTGTCTGAAGAGTTGGTTTTACTGGATGCTCTGAGAGAGAAATCACCTTGTATTTTTTCTCTGTCTTCTGTGTTGTAGGCAATCATTAGAGCTCCTCGTTGCATATGCCTTATTCCAATCTTGCTTCCATCTCCAGACTACCTTTTGCTCTATGCCTCTCTGTATCCTGATTTTGTCCTTGTAAGGATACTCTCATTGGACTTAGGGCCTACCTTAGTCCAGTATTATCTCATCTTGATCCCTAACTAATTACAGTGGCAATAACCCTGTTTCCAAGTATGATCATGTTCTGAGGTTTCAGGTGGACATGAATTTGGGGCAGACACTTTTAAATCTACTAAAAGGAGGAAGAGGCTTTGAGAAGCCCATGTGTACTTGATGCCTGTGATGATTTCCAGGCAGTGGGCAACTTAAAAGTAGAAAAACCAATTATCCCATTTGGTTGAAATGAGAAAAGTGACTGAACTAATGTTTTTGTGTTATAAGACAAAAAAATAAAAAGAGAAAAATTGGAGAAATGTATTCATTTAGCAGAGTCATTTTTATTAGTAGAACTAGTACAATACCAAACAAAGAGGGACTTAATGCACAACATTGCAATTTTCAGTGAAGCTCCCGACGTTCCCCTGGAAAGTCACTAGATAGTCACAGAGCATGGAGATGGGCCAAAATGAAGCACAGGAAGTGTAATAATGGAACATATGGAAGCAATGTAGTGATTCTATTAAGAACTGACAGATAAAGGCCATAGGGATTGCAAATCCATCACCTAGATTTCAGTGATATATAAAGAACAGAGACCTAAAACACTGTTCATTTATATGTGATGTTTTTGCCTTCATCTAATTCCCTGAAGACCTTGGCTAATGGTACAGAATTTCAACAAGAATTGAATATGTGATCTCAGAAAATTCAATGAATTTAGGGACTGAAGAAGAGGGAAACTGATGCTCAAAACACTAATTGATTAAAAGTAGGGTATCAGACAGTTGAAAATATTCTGAACAGATCTTGCCAGGAGGATCCATTATAAATTGAGGTCCACACAATACATAAAGGTGTATTGTCATTGTCACCCATAAAGAATAAGAAAAACAGAAGGTAAATATTCTTACAGAGAATAGGAGAGCTTTAAGATTCACTTTCATTTTAAGTCCATTTCATTTTGCCAATGTATTAATGTTTAGAGATCTGGTATACAAGGTTATTTATTAATTTTTTTTCATTTCCATACACAGTTAACTAACAAGTTTTTCAAGCAACCATGTCTGTTAAATTTTTTTTTTTATTAAAGTTTCTTTTGTTGGAAAAAAACTTGGCAATGGAAGAAAAAAATGAACTCAATAGATGTGTGAGTCTTATGAAAGGTAGCTCGTAGAGCGAGTAGCGAGAAAAGAGCTAGTAGTTATAACAGAAGGGCTAAGAATCATGGTCTAATGGGAAAATGACTTATTGGCCTCTGTACTTTCTCATCATGGAGCTAGCTAAGCTCAAGGTTGCCTTGAGCTTTTCCAGAGAGGTGGCATTGCAATAAAATGCAAACCATTCAAGCATCTGATGATGGTGAGAAGTGGAGCACAGGCATCAAAATTATCCATTTCCTCTTTAGCTTTACTTCAAATTGATGTCACACAACTAGAGTTCCGTGAAAACAACATGACAAATTAGAAACAGCTCACAAGAAACAACATGTTCTTAATTTTATTTATAAATGGACCTGTGACATGTTTGTGTTCTGTCTAGCTAGAAATGATATAAGAACTCCATCCTTATCCCCAAATAAAAAGTTACTAGGGTACCCTATCCTTCAATGGCTGCTCCTTCAGGGACCACTTCTCATGCCCACGCTGTGACTTGTTCATCAGGAGCCTAAGCATCATGTAAATCTAAGGGATACTTCAAGACTACTCAGGGCAAAAGCTTTTTTCACCCTGAAAAGGAATACAGGTTTGCAATCTTGCTATTTCCAGAAATGAATTCACTCTTTTCTATGTCCACTAAATATAACCAAGGTGTAGTGGTATTTTTCTTAAAAGTATAAAAGTATATTATTTATATTTGATAATTTATATTAAATGGCCACCCCCAAGTCTGGCCCAAAAGCCAGAAAAGTAGTCTTCTGATCCTTAGAATCTGCCATAGCATTAAAACATATTAAAGATGCAATTGATGCCTCAGAACATTTGGAAGAATAACAGACTGAAAAACTGTGAACTCAAAGCAAATTTAGTGACTGGCTCAAGAGAGGGAATAAATCAAGAGCAAAGCAGATTTGTATGTTCTGTTAATCCAGAGATTTAGTTAGCTGCAGATGGAAAGGTTGTTTCCTACTACTTTCTGTGCTCTTGTGATGATCACTCATTGGTTTAAAAGTATCCAGACTTCCCAGAATATTCAGCATCTCCAGCATATAAAAGCAAAATGACTATATTTGGTTACTTATTCACTCACTCCACAATAAACAGTGGAACTCTCATATCTATTAGAGACTATGTTAATTTCTGTGGTTGTAGCAAAGTAAATGAGAAATAACATCTAGCCTTACAGAGCTTATTCTTTTATGTAATCATTCGACACATATTCACTGAGTACCCACCAAGCACCATTTTTGGTTCCTTGTATATGACAGTGAACAAAACAAAAATCCCTCTCATCTTGGAGAGTATGTTTCATTGGAGGACAATAAACAATGAACATATAATAAATATTTCAGTTGTACAGAATATTCAAATGAGGTAAGTGGTATGAAGAAAGAAAAGCAGATCAGAGTAAGAGGATCCGGTGGAGTTAGTGCCCAGTGAAGGAGTAGAGCAGTGTGAGTTGCAATTTCAAGTCAGAGTAGACTTCATTGTCTAGGGAGATTTGGGCAAACACTTGGAAAAAGTGAGAAAGTCTATCTTGTAGCTATTGGAAGCATGAGAACTCCAGGCAGAGAAAATAGCCAGCACGAAGAACTGAAAGCAGAAGCATGCTTGGTGTGTAGGATGAAAGGCAGATTTCAGCTTACTACCTTGCATATGAATAGGGAGAGAAATGTGTATTTTACCTGGATGCATTGCCCTTTTCTCCTGAACTAGTTTAGATCTATATAAAATTCACTTATTTTAGAATAAAATTCACTTATTTCATATTTTATTGGAAAATATGAAATTAATATAGTATGCTACTGCAATCTTAAACTTCTTTTTCTTGAGTTTTAACATATGCATTTTTCAATGCAGTTAGAAAAAAACAAAATATGCTTGGCTATTAATAGTAACATACTGTACTTTCTAGTATTCTTTTTAGTAATTTTCTTTTTTAGCCATACAGGTAAACATCTGAGACCCTTTCTTTACTTGGCAATGTTCAAGGTATTTGGATTCAACTATAAAGCAATTCTTCACCCTTAATGTTAACCTAGACAGGAATTGACATCAAAACAGAGTACTTACCACGGTTTTATTAATTAACAGATGCAGCTGTAGTCAGGCATTTTTATCACCCACCAGATAATGAACATTTTACACTCATGGTGATTTAACATAAAGCTGATTCATGTTAGAACCCAGTTCCTCTTTCAGCCACATGTAAAGTTATAGCAGTATGTCTGATTCTTCAGTGAAAAGAGTATCTTGAGGAAAGAAAATGGATTTGCTAACACATCCATATTTTCCATGTTGGACCTGTTCCACTGCTGTTTATAAAATAGTTAGTGCTAAGGATGACAGTTAAACCTTGAAATTATGGCAAAACAAGCAAACAGACTATCAAGGAAATATAAAGATTTATTTATTTCAAAGTAAAATTTCCCACTTTTACCACCAGGAAAACCTAGATCTCGGGCCACTTTTGCACTGTGAGGAAATTTCACAAGAATATGATTACAAGTATCCTGGAAACAAATTAGTCATTGGGATTCTACTGTTGTCCTTTAGAACTAAAGCAGTGAGAACTGAGAACTTTGCTTTAATATTGCATTGTGGCTGAGCAGATGTCTAAACCATAAGGGAAAAATGAATTCCAAGTGTCTATCATCCACTTTTTCAGTACAGAATGGAAGGTAAGAAGGGACATGTCTTTAAAGCAAGAGCTGATGGCTCCCGCACACACACCTGTGTGGAAGGCGGCTCTCACAGGGTGGTGGCACACTCCCAACATCTGCTCCTTTCATTGAATTTAGCTGTAAATTGAAATTCCATTGCAATGTTTTTAGAACCAGTTGAAGTAAGGAGACTGTCAGAAATCCTCTTTAAACTCACCCTTATCCAAACAGGAAACTGACCCTTGGCCCCTGGACGTAACAGTACACCAGTGGAAATTTCATTATCCCCGTTTCAGCTGAACTAAGTGAAAATTAATTGTGTAATTATCTGGATGAGCGCATGTGTAAAATTTTACAATGTGCCAGTTAGATTAAGTAACGTGTTAGTGGCATGGTTTAGTGCAGAGTCAAAGCTGTCCTATAAAAATGGAATAAAAAAATCTAACAAGGTTGGAAGGGAAAAAAAAACATATGTCAGAACAAATGCTTAACATGCGAAGGTAAGGTTAGGCTTAATTCTATAACCTGATGAAAATCTTACCCTCCTAAACCATAGGTAAATCTGGCAGGGTTGGAAAGGGTGTGTGTGCGTGTGTGTGTGTGTGTGTGTGTGTGTGTGTGTGTGTGTGTGTGTGTGTACATGTGCGCATGCGCATGTGCTCTCTGGGACTTTGTGTAAAGGACTTCTCCATTTACTATAATTTTAAAATGAAACTATTGTTAAAATATTTAACTTGTTCATTATTTTATTTTTTGTATGTAATTTCACTTTACCAACTACATTAGAAAGTGTAGGCTATATTCAGTAGATGGGATTATTTGTTTCAGGTATACTTTGTTCACCTGTTCAGTGAAAGACTCTGACTTTTATTCTGGATTTATTTCTTCAAATGATAAAATAAATGCTGCATCCTGACTTAAGATTATTTCATTAAAATATTTAGATGAGTATGAACTGATTTTAACAACAAATGCATGGGGATTTTTATTCTGAAGTCTTATTCACTTTGATAAAGATTCTAAAAGACATTTTTCCCCTGAGATTTTGGCCTCACCCTGCCCTCACAAATATTGCATTATGGAGACTATTTCCATTTGAAAATCTCTGGAATGTTTAGATAGCAGAATTTCTGTATGGAAAGTACAGTTAGGGGAGATGCTTTGTGAAAGCAAGGATCATCTTTAAGCAACATATGAGTAGTGCATTGAGATCTTAGCAATTCTGAATGTCTGATTTCACAATGTCAGTCCTATCTTGGCAAATCCAGATACTAAATTATGTATCTTGCCAATAAAACAAGTCTCCTGTTTTTCTCATTTCTTGTACTATACATTGTCCATTTAAAGGTATGTTTACGGTAAAATCTGTTGAGATTTTTCTTCCACCATCCTCCTCAAAAATGAAAGCTCCACGAGACAAAAATAATAAACTTCTCATAGAAAATGTACTCAAAAAAGTGTTTTAACTTTTTTTAACTTGGCTTACTATAATGCTGTCAGATGTTTGTATATTAGGTTACTAGTGCTTTGAGAGATGGTTAGTACTTTAAGAAGTTATAAAGAATATGTCTATATTTAGTGGAAAATATTCTAGTGTATATAAGCATGACAAAAAGAAAGTACCAGTGTATTTATAGAACAGCAGGGCAGTCAAAGGACATTAAAAATAATCGAGATCATTCAAAGGGAAAAGCAAAACTTGAGGTCAGAGAACATTAGCCTCAACATGAAAATGAGACTGTGGTATTAAACCTAGGTTTTACCATAGATTAATTATCAGAAAGGCATTGGAACAGGCCTTTTCATTTTAAATAAGACACAATGCCCTCTTCACCAGTTTGAAAGTGTCAGAAGTTGGGGGGAGGGGCAGTCATTTGTCAAACCTTAGAGAACAAAATGGATACCAGGAGGTGGCCTTGCAGATGCTCTGAGCAGCCGCCCAGATTCCAGAGCAACACTGTGATTGAGAATGGATCGCATCAGGCATGACTTGTCCCTTCTTGGAAGCAACTGTGTTGACCATGTTTTCTAAAGCCAGGCCTGGAAGTTTCTCTGTGCCTTTCAGGAAATGATAAAAATCAGGAGAATCTAGTCAGACGTATTTTTTTTTAATAGAGCATTTTACGGTTGTTACTGTCTCAACTTTATATGAATTAAATTTTAAAAATTTAATCCAGATTTAAATTTATAACTATACTTCATATGAAGACTTTTTAATACTTATTGTTTTTACATACTTCTCCTTTTTGAATAATGTAAATTTGGAATATGATTCTTAACACCGAACCACTTACATTTTAAAATTATATTTTATTTTAATTGACTCCAATTAAGACCATTGTTTCACCTTAGACTATTAGGACTGAAAGAGCCCTTAAAACCCTCCATGTTCATTCTACAGGTAAGAAAACCAAACTCTACAAAGAATAACTTATTTTCCAGTTTAGTGCTGTCTTAACTAATCTAGGTGTTCTAGTCATGTGGTGCTTCCCCAGACCTCAATAGGAGCAGAAACAAATGTGTGATGATGTAGGAAGCCAGATGCTAGGTGTAATACACAGGAGGAAAAGGCATAGGATTTAAAGCCAAGATGACCTGGGTTTGAATCCTGGAGCTGTGTCTTGCTCTGTGGGTGACTTTGGGTATGTAACTTAATCTCTCCAACTTTCAGAATCCCAGATTCTGAATTGTGTCTACCTCACAAGTTAGTTGTGAGCATCAAATTACACAGTCTGTATGGAGCTGCCTAGCACATCATGAAGAGCCAATAAAATTCAAATATTTGAAGAGCAAACTTTCAAAGTCAAGAAAGCAGTTTATTAAATTTATGGTCAAAAGCATATAAAAATGCTTTGAGAGCAATCGGGAGGAAATCACGTTAGCATAAATTTCCTTTTTAATAAGATTTATTATACATATCCCATATAGAACATGTTTATTCAGTATGCAAGTAAATTTTTCATTTGAGTATTTGGAGAATAGAGTTGAAGAGGAAAAGAAATACCGAATAACCTAGGAGAAAAAAATTGGTGTGAATTTACATATATATTTAAAATTGTATATTTATATGTAAACATTTAGTGAACTTATATATAATTAACATATATAAAACATGTACATATATGTTAATTTTATTGTGATTTATTATTTGTACCCCATTTGCTTCCCAAATGAATTCAAAGTGGCAATGTTATATTTTTTCTTTCCCATTTTAGGAATGTTTATAACATTTTGAATTTCTTAAGTGGTAGAGAGCTTTGGATTCTGATTTTACCAAATGCTGATGTATTTTGAAAGACCATTTAATAGATAAATTTTTCAAGCCAGATATTCTTGCAGAATTACAAGAAAACTTGGGAAACAAAGCTAAGCACCTGGTGCCAGGATATGAAAATACAGAGAACCAAGTCCATGTGTGTGAGAATCTGAACACTAGAGCTCTCTGTGAAAGAGGGAGAGAGAGATTCCTTTCCCTCACTTCAGCAATAAGAGTAAGGTTACAGGTTTCTTTCTTCTTTCTCATTGCTTCTAGAGTTGATGAAATATGTTATTACAAATCTGAGCCAGAATTATTTAAGATGAGAACTTAAGAAATGGAATAATAGAGTTTTTGAAACTGGTTTAAGGTTTAAAGTCAGCATTTAGTTTCTTCAAATACAAAAATTCATTCATTTGTCATATAGTTCCTGAGTGCCAGAAGTACAGCAGACATAAAAGCCAACCCTTAATTTTGTATAGATTCCATTCTAGTGGTTAGAAACCGAGAAATAAATAAGCAAATACCATGTTAAGTGTTGTGTGCTGTGAGGGAAAATTAAGCCCAGGAAAGGTGATGGAGACAGGGAGAGTACAATGTTATGAAGGGTGTTAGAGAAGTACTTGTTTGTAAGCTATCCAGTGGATAAATTCAACCTTATTCTTACAGCTCACACCTCACAAACTTCTAGTATGTAATGTTTAAGGGTGTACTAGAAAATATATTTACTTTGTTAGTTTTTAGTTGTGATTATAGTTTCTGAGTAGGAAATACTTGGGCTCTTCATTTCCATTAAGTTGAGGAAACATGAAGTCGATAAGCCTATGATGTGTGAAAGATACTACCTGTATTTGCCAAAAGTGGAATCCCATAAAATGATCCAAAACAGGAAGAAGCAGAGGGGGAGATATTCCATTGGAAAAACAAAATGAAACTGGGGGATGTAAAATAATACAGTCACCAAAGCTAAAAATAAATGAGAATATCTGATCTTAAAAAACATAACATATTTTCCTGGAGAACAGAAATCTAAGACAGCAAAGGGAATTCTTTTCCTCACTGTCCCACTTTTATCCCAAAGATCTGAGGGAGCCAAATGAAAATTTCCTGGCATCCTGGGGCAATAAAATAATCTTGGTCTTCTTGTGAAACCATATTAGTATGGAGAGAGAACAGAGGCCTTTTGAGTGCTCCTAAGTGCTGTGTAAGCTGCATTTTTCTCCAGGAACTCAAGGCTTTGTTTATTTGCAAAGAATTGTGCTATCAAGGCATGGAGGCCTCAGTGGCCCAGGTGACACACTCACATCTGAACACTTACCAGTTAAGAAGCTCTCAATTAAATGCTTGTTCGAGAGCCCAGGGAGACACATCAAAGGTTACTATTGGTTTCTTCAGATATGTTGGTGAAAAAGAGACTGGCATTTCTTTGGGGAAGGTAGACCCAAAAGAAAAAGTCTCCAGCAAGCTGTAGCTTAACAGAGCCCTGCATGATTTGAGCCAGTGCTTCCTTTCACCTTTGCTAGCTTCAAGCACTATACTGGCAGAAAACTTGATAAAAAGTACTAGAGTTACTCAATTTCCCATTCAAAAAGACTTTAACTCTTAAGTGACTGCAATTTTGAGTGCGTATGTATGTGCGTGTGTGTGTGTGTGTGTGTGTGTGTGTGTGTGTGTGTGAGAGAGAGAGAGAGAGAGAGGACCAATTGACCAACAGTAGAACATCTATGGAGCAGGAGTTCATTTTATTTTAAAGCTGCCCCATAGCAAGACGCTATTTCTATTCCTAATGGTATAATGGTATAACATCAAGTCGCCAGCTGCAGGAAGCATATGGATTATGTACCTTCTTGGAAGCATAGATGTAAATACACATGTAATCATTGATACTACTTAGACTTTGGTCTTTTTTATTTGGGCCTGAGTTACCCATCCCCATTTCTTCCAAGCCATAATGTTGGAATTGAAGCTTTAACTAATGTTTTGCTGGTGAATTTAGTGCTTAGTAAAAGAGCTATATTAACAGCACACAGAGTGAAGTCCTGTTTACAAGAAAAATAAATTTGTGTTCTCTCCTCCAGTTCCACGGCTGAAAAATCACTCCTGGAGAGATGAGGACACCAAGCAGTGCTACTGGACCACTGAGGTAAGGGCTCTAGGGAGGGAAGGTTAGATGCAGCCCCAAGTCAACTCACTTGTTTATTGTTAAACTCAACTGGAATTCCAGCTTCTCCCACCTGTCACTTCTTTCCCTGGTCACCCTGCTTATGACTTGTCTGTAACATGCCACCTATGGTAGCTTTGCCTTTCTTCAGGATACCTGAAGGTAGTTCAAGGCACTGCATATTCTAGGAAGGGAATGGCTGGTATCTATCCTAGATTTTGACCACAGTTGTGATTTTAAACATTTGCCCTGTGTTAGACTGTGTCCCAGCCTTGGTTTAGAAAACCTAGTCACTGTAGTGTTATGTTGCTAACCTGAGTCTCCCCACTGACTCCAGTTGCACTTCAAATTCTCCTGACTTCGCTCATGGTTCTGACCTCTCCCCACAACCAGCAGGTACCACCTAGAGTGATTCTAGTCCCTTCATTGTCATTCCCCCGAGTTCCTGCATCTTCATTTTCAAGAGCTGGCTTTCTCATTTCCTGGTGAACCTGTTAGGAATGCTTCTCCAACTCTACCTACATCATTTATTTCAAGATTACATTTTCTTTATCTGCTAGTTTCTCTTACTGAAATCCTTCCAATAACAAAATTCAGGTTTGTAAATAACTACTTTAAGATCACTAATTCTTCTAGAAACAAAAAAACCATTTATAGCAGGAGGTGAAAAGCAGCTTAATGATTATGGTTCTACCCATTCCCAAACATTCCCAAGAGTTACTAAGGAAACTTGGAGAAATTTCTGTTCCATTCTTGGTAAACTCTCCTCATTATCCTCCTGTTCCCTAAGGGATCCTATCCACTCTAATGTTTTTAATCAGACTTATTTTATGTTGAAACTAACAAAATACCTACATCTTTAGTCAAGATCTTTCCCTGGAACTCTGGATGAACATATCCAAGCAAATACCTACTGGATATTGTCACATGGATTCTCAATATCAACATGTCTAAAACTGAATTCAACTTCTTCCCCTTTCAAAGAACCTTTCCTATAATAAAAGTGGTAAACACTTCTATAGTACTTTCTATGCAATAGGCATGATTCAAATCACTTTACACATATTTACTCATTTGATCCTCAGAACAATCTTAAGAAGTACATATTATTATTATCATCCCATGAAGAAACAGTGACACAGAGAGGTTAAGTAATCCCCCCAAGGGCTCACAGCAGTCACAAAGCTGAGATTTGAACTCAAGCTGCCTGGCTCCAGAGGCCATGCTTTTAACCATTGTGCTAGTCTCACTCTCTCATCAGTTAACCAGTCACCAGGAGTGGACATCTGGAAATCAGCTGTCACATTCCCCTCACCTCTTCATCTAAACAAGCTTGTATTTCTCTATCCCATGCCTCTCTTCTCAGACACAGTGCTCCATTTTTGCAGGCCATTCTTTGCAAAATGGAAAGTCATTCTTAAATGACTCCCTAACACAGAGAGGACTGTGTCTGACCCTGCTCTGCTCCTTAGCTTTACCCCTTCCCTCTTCCAGCTGGAACAAGAGACTCTAGCAATAGTCAGTCACTTCCCATTCCTTTAAACATAATCCTGTGCTTCTCCTGTGGATTTTCTCATGCTGTCCTCCTACCTGAAGGCTCTTCCCTTTTCCAGCACACGCCTCCTAATTCCTGTTCATTCCAAAGCTTCAGTTCAGTGTCCTTTTGCCAGCAAGTCTTCCCTAATGTCTCTACCACCACCACTTGCCCTCTGAGTGGGCTGGTTACTATCACCCTTCTCATGTGCTTTATGGTACATCTTTCCCCCTGTTTTTCTTTTCTTTTCTTTTCTTTTTTTGAGATAGGGTCTTCTTCTTTTGCCCAGGCTGGAGTGCAATGGTGCGATCTCTGCTCGTGGCAGCCTCTAACTCCTTGATTCCATCATTGACTTCTATTTCACTATTCATTCTGTTCATTTGTCTGCCCCCTCCCACCAGAACCATTTGCTCTGTGAGGGCTGTGACTGCACTCGATGAATCTGAAATTCCGTAGCACCTAGTTTGGTAACTGGAGAACAATAGAAAATGGATAAATTTTTCATGAGTGACTAGACATAAGGAGTGACTGGAAATAGAGAACCATATGGTGTTTATGCACCAAATGTGCGTATGTATAAGGAAAAGAAGGGTCAAGACATGCATGGGTAATTTCCGCGTATTTATGAAATTTCTGATTTGCACCCAACCCTGGTCATTTGCAACAATGGACGATGTGACAAACAATTGAAATGAAAATAGGATCGTTCCAAATTAAAACCAAAATATCATTTCATAAGTGGGTTTGCTGAGCCTGAGTCACTCTCCAGCTGTGTCAGTCATCCCCTTGGGCAGTGTCATGAATTCTCTTGAGTCTCTAAAGTTGCAGGTCATACCAGAAAAGAACGGCCTCTGCCTTTCGCACCTGGAGGGCTTCCCTCTCAAGGCAGGTGAGAAGCCCCAAGGCCTGGCTGCCTTGACGCTGTTCTTACAGAGCCTCTGCTTGGCAGATGTGCTCTACTGGACTTCTCTTCAGATGAAGCTCAGAAGCAAAAGTGGCTCAGAGACAAAAATAAATAAAGGTCAAAGTCAACTTAGACTTTTCACCATGATAATGATGTATCCCAGATTACAGGATAGGAGCTTAGCTCACCAGAGTGCTGCTTTGAGGTATAACCAAAAGCATAATACTCCTCAGAGTTGTTTGTACATAATAATTAGTTGTCTATTTAAACATTTTTTTCAGAATCCACAGATGCCAATCATTGCACCACATTCTGGAGGTGAAAAGAAAAATAAGAAATACATTTTGCCTTCAAGAAGCTTAGAGTTTGTGAGTGAGACAGACAGGAAAAGGCATCAAAAGAATACTTCATGAGATAAAAAAAAAAATTTTTTTCGAAGTTATAATGCATGGTTTAAAAGAGAGGAAAGGAAAATGGAGACAAAGCTGGTTACAGGTCTGAGGGAGTCTAAGGAGAGAAAAATAGAAGGAGAGTAAAGGAGAGTAAAATTTTTCTTTTTGTATATATATATTTTTTATTGCACTTTAGGTTCTGGGGTACATGTGCAGAACATGCAGGATTGTTGCATAGGTATATATATGGCAATGTGGTTTGCTGCCTCCATCCCCTCGTCATCAATATCTGGCATTTCTCCCCATGTTATTCCTCACCAATCTCCCTACCCCTCACTGTCCCTCCCCTATTCCCCCTCAACAGACCCCAGTGTGTGATGCTCCCCTCCCTGTGTCCATGTGTTCTCATTGATCAACACCCGCCTATGAGTGAGAACATGCAGTGTTTGAGTTTCTGTTCTTGTGTCAGTTTGCTGAGAATGATGGTTTCCAGATTCATTCATGTCCCTACAAAGGACATGAACTCATCATTTTTTATGGCTGCATAGTATTCCATGGTGTATATATGCCACATTTTCCTTGTCCAGTCTATCATCAGTGGGCATTTGGGTTGATTCCAGGTATTGGCTATTGTAAAGAGTGCCGCAATGAACATACGTGTGCATGTGTCTGTATAACAGAATGATTTATAATCCTTTGGATATATACCCAGTAATGGGATTGCTGGGTCAAATGGAATTTCTATTTCTCGGTCCTTGAGGAATCACCACACTGTCTTCTACAATGGTTGAACTAATTTATACTCCCACCAACAGTGTAAAAGTGTTCCTATTTCTCCACATCCAGGACAGGAAAATTTTTAAATAAAACAAAGAAAAGGCATAGTTACTGTAAATCATATGGGGCATTGGTCACAGGGAAGCAAAGGGTTTTGTAACAGCATGTAAGGAGGGTCCCTAATAGAGTAGGGGAGTGGGAAGGAGAAACAAGGATCTTCCCACCTCCCTATATGTCTTGCCCTCTTAAAACAAGACTGAGAATGACTAGGCTGAGGACTTGCAATTTATCTGCCCGCAATTGGTAAGCCAATTGAGTCAGCATAGGTGTGAAGCTGGGCCGTGAATGATGGGGTATGAATGCTCCCTCGTATTAGAAAGTTCCAGGACAGCACTACAAATTTCCATCATTTGTGAATACCATGGAAAATTGCAGGGGGTTAAGTCACTTTGTCAGTAACCTCAGAACATCTACCTACTAGGTAAGAGGAAATCTTAGCAGCCAGACATGCAGATTGGGCCCTCTCCTGCTTAGTAAAGGCTGAGAAACTGAGAAAGAAACAGCCTCAGACAGATCTTTCACGCCACAAAACAGAGTAGGTGAGGCCCCATTTCCAGTCCCCAAAGAACAACAGATATCCCCTACAAAAAAAGCCAGCAGCTCAATGTTCAACCCAGAGAGATTAAGAGAGTGGGAAGGCTAAAAGTCTGAGGCAAGACTTCAAAGTCTAGGCTTAAAGTGAAAATAGAAACAGGCATGGCCAGGGCATTTCCTGGGTAAATCACTATAAAGACTGAGGATATTGTGCACCTACCATGTGCCAGGAAAGATGGCACAAAGTGAGTCTTTAGTTCACCCAAACCCCACCCCAAAATATATAGTATAGGTAAAAATAGTAGCATTGCCAACACAACTTAAAGCCCTTTAGCTACCATCCCCCTTCCAAGGAAAGTGTGAACCCAGAGTCCCTTCTATACATAGGATAACCATGTGTCCTTCATCATGGGGCAGCCTTGGTTTACAACTGTCTCCTGGAAAAATTATTGATATCATCCTCTTTTATTCTCAAAAGAATTCTGATATGGGCTATAAATTATCACAATAGATGAAAATTCTGGAGCCCCAATTGTGGGAGGAACTGGGCTCAACACATTTCTTTCTTCCACTATGATATTTAATTTCACTATTATCATCTCTGTGTTTACAGATGATAAGTTAAGGCTTGGGCAGTTTAAGGAGCTTTCCCAAAATCATAGAGTCATTGAATGGAAATAATGGGAATTGATCTCAAGCTTATCTGAGGCTAAAATTTGAGCTACAATTATTTATATTTCTTCAGTGAAACACCACTCCCTTGGCAAGAGCACAAAAAGTTACAATCAGTATTAAACTAATAAAGGAAGTTCCATGAAGAATTGTCAGACGAAAATCACTGTATACTTACTGTATTCCAGGTAACCATGTTTTAATTTATTTAAACTGGGTCTCAGGGACAACTGATTTTAAAATAAAAAGAAGCCAGCACGAGTTTGTGTTTCAGGAAGAGGAAGCCTGAGTGAGAAAGAATATGGCCTGATAAAGAACTTATGGATGTTTCGTAAAATGAAAATAGAAGGTTCAGGTTTGGAAAATAAACAGAGAGTAACCATTGAGGGACTTGACTAAGGACTTGGACTTCACCCTGCTTGAACTAGGGATCCCTTGAAGGCTCCTACCCAGGAAGAAGATAAGCATTCCAGAGATTGGTGGGGTTTGATGGTTTCTCAATAAACACACAACAATGGGCATATTCCAGTAACAAAATGGGTGAGGGAGAAGTAACAGAGATGGAGAGAACAAGAATGATGCTCAGTCCTGTTCGTGCTTCCCAAACTTCCCACTGCAGACAACTGTGTCAGATTCTCCAGGCAAGAGGCCTGGTAATCTGATTATATAACAAGTGCTGTGGGTGGTACTTATCATCTGGGAATTTTGGAAAACACCGGACAAAATGGATAAGATGTCCCTCATAGAGCCAAAGATAGAAGAGAAGGAAGAGTTTTCATTAGAAAGATAATAAATTTATTTTGGAAATAATACATTAGATCCAAGATAACCGAGTTTTTCAGTGTCAAAAACTAAGGAGAGGGCCATGCTTGAAACTTTAGATTTAGGGGATTATTCGTGGAAACATGATAATGGAAGCCATGCCTAGGGATGTTGCTCTGGGACCAGATAGTGTGATAAAAGTGAGGAAACAAGGACAAACATTCAAACAACAGTAACAGTTAAAGAACAGATGTGGGAGGAAGAATCAATGTGAGAGAGAAAGAGGTCTTAGAAGTCAGAACTACGAAGGGGTAATGTCAGAAGCTAAAGAAATGTGCTTTTCAGTGAAAAGGGAGTGGTCACCAGTATCGAATGCCACAAAGATTAGGAATTTAAACTATCCCTTGAAATGGTCTTAGAAAATCATTTGTAGAGAACAGAAGACATGAGGAGTGAGAGGATGATATGTTCAGAGGGATTTGGGGTCAAGAGAGACTCTGCTTTTTTCTAGGCTGTCAGGAGTTGTTAAGGAAGCAAAGGATAGAAACCCATGCAGAAGACAAAGAACAGGAAACCATGGCTAGAAGCTCACAAACCTAGTAGATACTATTTTGTAATTAAAGACACATAATTATGTTTGAGAGCCAAGGGAAAGGAATCAGTGAGAAGTGAGATGGTTAGCATGTGAGGAAGAACTGATAAGTAATAGATGAATGGCCATCACTTGATAACTGATAAGTAATAGGTGAATGATAAGAGCTGATGAGCACTGGAAGAATGGCTGTGAGCACAAGAACAAGACCATAGACAGAGTTTTAAAAAGATGAATGCATTTTTCTCTAAGAGCAGAGGAAATAATAGATGAAATCAAAAACTTTTTTGAAGAAAAAAATATTTAAAGAACATATGCCTAGTGATGGCCTGGTCCCGGTAAGTTGAAAATCAGGTCAGCCATTGAGAAGGGGAGGTAGGGATTAGATCAAGAGCCTATGATGACAGCTCTACTGAGAAACTTCTGGAAGATTGGCAAATTGTCAGTTTGAATCTCTTGGTTCAAAATCCTCTCCTTGCTCTATCCACCAAGCCTATATTATAATCAATATCCAGCACTAACAAACCTCTGCCTCCCACACTGAAAGCCTCACCTTAAATCTGACTTCAAAAACGATTTCAGCTTTGGCCAGGCGCGGTGGCTCATGCCTGTAATCCCAACACTTTGGGAGACTGAGGCGGGTGGATCACTTGAGATCAGGAGTTCAAGACCAGCCTGGCCAACATGGCAAAACCCTGTCTCTACTAAAAATACAATTAGCTAGGAGTGGTGGCGGGTGCCTGTAATCCCAGCTACTCAGAAGGCTGAAGTAGGAGAATCCCTTGAACCCAGGAGGTGGAGGCTGCAGTGAGCCGAGATCATGCCACTGCACTCCAGCCTGGGCAACAGGGAGACTCCATCTCAAAAAAAAAATTCAATTTCAACTTTGCCTTCACCTCTCTGAGATGCTAGTGAGCCTTAGATAGTGCTATCCTAACATGGTTAGTGAGAAACTCAGCTTTTTCTTCTCCACAGATAGTTCTAGTAACATTCTTGTGAGCCAGCCAGCCTTCAATTATTATTTCTAACATAAATGAACAGAAGATAATTAGACTTTTCTTAATGACTAGAGGCCAGCCATTGATGTGATAATTGTTTTTCTAAAGATGGATTTTCAGAAATGGGAATGCTCAATACTTTAGGATTCCTGATTAAATATATACATCTTACATATGAGAAAACTGAGGCTCAACAAATGCAAATGATATGGTACAAAGAGATGAACAAATGGAAACCTGAAATGGGACCCCACAGTGCTTCTCCGTAACCAAGGAAGTTGCTTTCTCTTCTTTTTGCCACTGACTCTCTGCTCCTCTGCTCACTAAACAGCAGTTTCCATTAGCAAGCCCACCTGCTAGCAGCCTTGCTTCTATTCCATTGGGGATGTCCCCCTCCTTAAAAAGAGGGGCAGTGCTTAGAGCTGACATTTAATTCTGAAATATGTCAAAGATGTCAGGGAGAGTTCTAAACTCAAGCCAAAGAAGGCTGTCCAAATGAAGCTCTCCATCTACAGAGCCCCTTTTTCCCCAAAAAAATCTCTGCTCTATATTCTATCTCTTTGCCTTTTTGCCTTTCTTTGAAATAGCTCACCCCCCCCTTTTACCAATTAAAGTGCTGCTTTTGCTCATATGATTAACCTAACCAATGATAGTGTTATGAGCACAATATTTGTTTCATTTACTTTACTCTTCAGGATAATTTACTTGTTTTTTTGTTTTTGGTTCACAAAGACACTTTTTTCCCTCATTTTATTTTTTTTTAAGTTCTTGGATATATGTGCAGAATGTGCAGGTTTGCTACATAAGTATACATGTGCACCTATTGATCCATCATCTGTGTTTTAAGCCACATGCATCAGGTATCTGTCCTAATGCTCTCCCTTCCCTTGCCCCACATCCCCGGACAGGCCCCAGTGTGTGAAGTTCCCCTCCCTGTGTCCATGTGTTCTCACTGTTCAACTCTCACTTAGGAGTGAGAACAAGCGGTGTTTGGTTTTCTTTTCTTGCATTAGTTTAATGAGAATGATGGTTTCCAGATTCCATGTCCGTGCAAAAGACATGAACTCATCCTTTTTTATGGCTGCATAGTATTCCGTGGTGTCTATGTGCCACATTTTCTTTATCTAGTCTATCATTGATGGGCATTTGGGTTGGTTCCAAGTCTTTGCTATTGTGAACAGTGCTGCAAGAAACATACGTGTGCATGTCGTTATAGTAGAATGATTTATGATCCTTTGGGTATATACCCAGTTTGCTGGGATTATTGGGTCAAATTTTGGTTGGAGATCCTTGAGAATTACCACATTGTCTTCTACAATGGTTGAACTAATTGACACTCCTATCAGCAGTGTAAAAGTGTTCCTACTACTCTACACCCTCACCAGCATCTGTTGTTTCCTAACTTTTTAATAATTGCCATTCTAACCAGTATGAGATGCTATCTCATTGTGGTTTTGGTTTGCGTTTCTCTAATGACCAGTGATGATGAGCTTTTTTTTCATATGCTTGTTGGCCGCATAAATATCTTCTTTGGAGAAGTGTGCAAAGACACATTTTTATCATTGGCTCTGTTTCTTGGATTTTTATTTCCTTATTTGCTATTATTCAGGAAATCTATAGCTACCTAAAGTTTGGTTTAATTTCTAAGTAAAGTAGTTATTTGTCTCTCTGTCTCACAGTAATGAACACATAGTTGGTATTCAGTAAATGCATCTTGGATTGGAAAAGAAATTTTGTTTTGTTGAACCAATATTAACTGGACCAATCCATTAACCCTTGACCTATGTAACCAGATTGATAGATGCTATAAGTGTAACTACTAACAACTACTAATAGCAACTTACAATGACAGAAAATTACTCTGTGTAAGCCATTTTTCTAGGATATTAACCTGAGTTAACTGATTTAATCCTTAAATTAACCCTACAGGGGAGGAACTGTTATTAGCCCTTTTTTCAGAAAAGAAATGTGAGACACAGAAAAGTTAAGTAATTTGTCTAAAATAAAGCAACTAAGAAGTGGCAGGACTAGGATTTGAACCCAGACCATCTGCCTTAAGTCTCTTAACCACTGCTCTATACTAAGGACCACTATAATTTTATGTGATTTGCAAATGTAAACATAAAAACAAATTATTTGATTAAATTTGGAATTAATAGTTATTTTTTGGAATAGATTTGTTCATATAACTTCACAAATACATGGCCATTTTCTGTTCAACAACTTTTAAAGAAATATTATATAATTCTGAAAAATGAGAGATAAACCAATAATGCTACAATTCCATGAAATATTTTGTGCAAACCTACCTTGCTTGCACAAATGAATCAAAGTTTGTTCCTTACCTTTGACTAAACTAGACTTTCAGGATGATATACAAAGAGAGTATTTGATTTATCTTCCTAATTGGGCAAACTTAAAAGAAAATAGGATTCCAAACATGAATGACAGTGGCAGAAAAATTAGGAAATGTGTATCTTTGCATTTCTTAAAAAAAGAATGCCCAACCCAGGAAAACTCCTGGGCTGCATTTCTCCTCAGATGTTGGGGTATGTTTTCTTCACCACCATCCTATTTCCACCTGAGAAAGGAGGGAAATCTTGGCAAGTGACTGTAAAATTCCATTTTATTCTTGAAGTAAAATATGTCTTCTTTGTTCTTTAAGGTACTGCCTCTGTGCTTGTAATTCTTAACAATTCTTCCTTTACAGGGACTCTCAGTGGCATAGAAACTGGTTGCCAAGAATTCAAAACCATCACAAGTCATAAGAAATTATATTCGAGTGAGAAGCTGCTAAAATTGTTTCATATCACCCAATTTCACACAGTTGAAATGCGAACAGGGGAACAGAGGTGAAATGTAAGCTTTTAAAGAAATGTTAACTGCTATGATCAGGGAAAAACACATATATATGTATACACACACACACACACACACACACACACACACACACATTACTGTCAGTAAAAATGTGGAGGTTCTCTAGGATATATGGGGGAAAGCCAGATGGGAAAAATGATGGAACAGAAAACAAAAGGCCAGACAATATGAAATCTCTGTTTAATAAACACAGCTGGGATGCAGCTGAATTTTGAGAAGTGAAGCTACCTTTTTACTCACAAAGAAAATTTGCTAATAGTAGAAGTAAAACTGAATATTTGGTGAACTTGACATTTTCATGCCAACAAATAGGCGTGATTATTTATTCCCAATAACTTAGCATTAAAGAGGACTTAGCATTAAAGAGAAATTGCAAGAATTGATGAATGCCTGAAAATAATGTCTACTGTCTTGCATGGGAAACACATTGATACAAAAAGAAGAAATATTCAAATTTTTTGTAGTCATAAATGCATTCAAAAAGGCAGCTATCAGAAATAACTTAATGCATTTGGGCATTTTAATGCTTGTATGATATTCTTTTTTTTTTTTTTTTTTTT
>PVKP010034686.1:0-24000 GCA_004027715.1 Plecturocebus donacophilus | reverse complement strand
TGGGTTAGAACATGTTCTTTTAGCTCACAGAAGTTTCTTATTATCCACCTTCTGAAGCCTGATTCTGTGAGTTCATCACAGTCATCCTCCGTCAAGCCTTGTTCTCTTGCTGAAGGGGAGCTGCGATCCCCGGTAGGAGGAGAGGCATTCTGATTTCGGGTGTTCTCAGCCTTTTTGCACTGGTTTCTTTCCATTTTTGTGGATTTATCCACCTGTCGTCTTTGTAATTTCCAGATTGGGTCTCTGAGTGGACGTCCGGCTTGTTGTTGATGAAGTTTTTTCTGTTTCTTAATTTTCCTTCGGGGGGCGCTCCTTCCCCACAGAGCTGGGCCTTCCTGGGTTCAGCTGTGCTCGCTCTCTCCTCAGCGCTTCCAATTGCTGTTCTCCTTGTGGGGATGGGACCAGCAGAGCCTTTGGGCATCCAGTCCCGTACACTCCGCACTGAGAAACGCCGTGCCGGCCAAAAGAGTCGTGCTGGCGACCCGGGTGGCTCCTTCGCCGGGAATCTCCCAGTCTATGGGCATCAAAAATTCGTCTGCAATTGTAGCATCCACTCACTCTCTGCGCTTTCACTGGGAGCTACGATCCGGAGCTGCTGCTACGCGGCCATCTTGGATCTCTCTCCGCCCGGTGATGAAGTTTTTTTGTTTCTTAGCTTTCCTTTGGCGGACGCCCCTTCCCCACAGAACCGGACCTTCCCGGGTTCGCTGTGCTTGCTGTGAAGCTCTCAGTCCTCAGCGCTTCCAATTGCTGTTTTCCTTGTGGGGATGGGACCAGCCGAGCCCGTCCGTCCCGTATACTCCGCACCGGGAAGCGCCGCACTGGGGTGCCGGCAAAACAGCCGCGCCAGCCAAAAGAGTCGCGCTGGTGACCCGTGTGTCTCCTCTGCCGGGAATCTCCCGGTCTGTGGGCAACAAAAATTCGTCGGAAAGTGCGGCGTCCACTCGTTCTCTGCGCTTTCACTGGGAGCTACATTCCTGAGCTGTTGCTAATCGGCCATCTTGGATCTCTCCGGTGTTTGTTTTTTGTCATCACTGTGAACTTCCTGGTTGTAGGGTCAGTCACTGAGCTCATCTGATTCTGAGGATTAGTAAGGTGAAGGAGGCCGAGTGAAAGAGGGCAAGTTTCTTGAAGATATTTACAGATACCTGATGATGATAAACCAGTTGGTAAAGTTGTAAGTGAGGGAACAAATCATTCATTGAGGGTGGACACATAATGAAAGGTAATATAGTTCTAGATGAATTAAAAATAGTTATTCTAAAAAAAAATAGTTATTCTAATGGAAGTAGAATATACAAAATGGAAGGGAAGAAAATAATGTAAGAAGGAAACTCTCAAATGCAGATTTCAAAGTTAGTACAATTAGTGGAGATAATGAGCTACCATCTGTAATCTTGGATTTGGAAGGTTAAGGTGAGGGGAAAAAAAACGTCATTGAAAGTATACCTTCAGTTTTCTGGAATTTGTAATGTGGCAGCAAATATCTTTGAATTCTCAGGGGTTTGCAAGAACAAACATTTTTTTCCTCAGAACTATCATTATTCAGCTCTTAGTTCTACAGTGTAATGCTGGGATTTGGAGTTTGCAAGAACAAACATTTTTTCCTTAGAACGATCATTATTCAGCTCTTAGTTCTACAATGTAATGCTGGGATTCAGGGTAAAATTCAGTCTCCATCAGGACATACCATATTAGTAGCAGAGGAAAGAGAGGGTTAGAAGAAGCAGATGAAGCCTCTTATAGATTCCATTTAAACTCAAACATGCAGGCTTCTGTCATCAAGCCTCTGGAGGGCGATCCATGAGTTGCTGCCCTGGAACCACGCAATCTTGTAGCTTTCTTGGCAGAACCAAGTATGCAAAGGGTTGCATACACACAGTAGGAAGTACAGCTGACTTGAGTTTGCCCTGCCTAAGGATGGATGCACATAGCTGAGGGGCGCCAGCTGTCTGGGTCGAGCCTGTGCCATGAGCAAGTGGGGCCCCAACCTGGCCTAACCCTCAGTATGTGCAGTTTTTTGTTAGCATAGTCATGGGTCACTTAATGATGAAGACGTATGCTGAGAAATTTGTTGATTTCGTCACTGTGCTAACATCATAGGGTGTACGTCCACAAACCTAAATGGGATAGCCTACTACACACCTAGGCTATACCATAGAGACTTTTTTGGGGTTTTGTTGTTGTTTTGAGACAGAGTCTCACTGAGACATCCAGGCTGGAGTGCAATGGCCCGATCTTGGCTCACTGCAACCTCCGCTTCCCAGGTTCAAGCGATTCTCCTGCCTCAGCCTTCCGAGTAGCTGGGATTACAGGCACATACCACCACACCTAATTTTTGTATTTTTTAGTAGAGACAGGGTTTCACCATATAGACTATTGAACCTAGGCTACAAATGGGTACAGCGCATTATCATAGGCAATTATCACACAGTGGTATTTGTGTATCTAAACATGTCCAAACAGAAATGGTATAGTAAAAATACAGTATTATAATGGAACTGCCATTGTATATGCAGTCTTTCATTGACCAAAACATCATTATGTGATACAAAACTTTGTAAAGCTGTTAAAAACAAAAACACTGTCCAGATGACTTCAGCAGGGCTGGATATGGCCTAGGAATCTGCATTTTACTCTGATTTCCAAGTCATTTGAGAACTCTGGTGAGTCAACTGCCTTTTCGAGGAGTTTTAGTTATTTTCTTTGATCAAAGGAGAATTTTATATCATTTCTGCAATAAGCCAAAGAATAAAGAAAAAAAATTATGACATTGAGCTATTTGAGGGAAGGTATATCAAAGGACATGCCCTTGATAGACAATTTTTAAGGAGCTGAAAGTGGCCTAAATGACTGTAAATTAATTAGAGAAAATTGACAGGGGTAGTCAACTAATAAGTTGACAGTTTATCCAACTTACTGACAGGTGGCTCATGCCTGTAGTCCTAGCACTTTTGGGAGACCGAGGCAGGCGGATCACGAGGTCAGGATTTCGAGACCAGGCTGACCAACATGGTGAAACCCCATCTCTACTAAAAATACAAATATTAGCCAGGCAAAGTGGCACACCTGTAATCCCAGCTACTCAGGAGGCTGAGGCAGGAGAATTGCTTCAACCCAGGAAGTGGAGGTTGTAGTGAGCTGAGATCGTGCCACTGCACTTCAGCCTGGGTGACAGAGTGAGAATCCATCTGAAAAAAAATATTTTTTTAAATTTAAACATGTGATCTCTACTCACACCAGATTGACTAAGGAACTCACAAAGCTAAGCCTATCATAAATCAGGCAAGGAATTTCAATCCTTGATTTGAAGTTTGCCTCAAGTCAAGGGCCATGCCTGATATCAAAGGGCAGAGATATGTAATTTCATAGGAGGGTGATAATTAATTGGGAATCATTTACAATATAGGACAACACAGCTTCTATCAGAAATAATTTATTCGTCTTTTGTTCACACAAAATACACTTGCTCCCTCCTGAAAAAGAGAAAGTCCTACCCAAACATGACTTTAGTCACAAATGGGATCTCAGGAGAATTCTGATTCTTAGCTCTATGGAGTCCCCACAAGACATGGTGGAACAGATAAGTGAAACCTCAATAAACCTTCCCATTCAGAAAAGGAAGAGAAAGGATGTACCTAATAGTCTCTGGTGCAACCTTGGTGGGCAGAGGTAGTCGGGCCCTGATTCAGCAGGGGGCAGGAATGAAGGATGATCCCTTTCTTTGCTCTCTGTCCTGAGAACAGATATCCAGTCCTTTGTGTTTCATTGTTATTTACTTCACCTGATACTATCACATAGCGTATTAGAATCTACGCGTTCTGTTTTATTTTGTTGTTCTAGTTTGGTTTCAAGGTCTCTCAGGAGAGTGGCCATAAATAAATACAGCCCTGCGCAAATGAGTATCCAGGATTTGGTTGTGGGTGCTTTGTGCATTGTGCCTTTTATGGGACATTTCTTTATCCTGGCAGACAGCCTGATGCCTGTGTCCCACCTGTGAACAGGTATCCCTCCCACAGAAAACTTGTTCAGACTGGCAGATGCCCTTATAGGCCTTGTCTGACCTGTGTCCAATTTATTCCTACCAACATAGTCACTCTCTAGGACAGCTATGACCAGGAAAGAGCTGGGGTCAGGAGTGCCGGTCAGGCCGGGTGCAGGGGCTCACACCTGTAATCCCAGCACTTTGGAAGGCTAGGTGGGCAGATCACTTGAGGTCAGGAGTTCAAGACCAGCCTAGCCAACATGGTGAAACCCCATCTCTACTAAAAATACAAAAATTAGTCGGGCTCAGTGGCAGACTTTTGTAATCCCAGCTACTCAGGAAGCTGAGGCAGGGGAATCGCTTGAACCCAGGAGGCGGAGGTTGCAGTGAGCCAAGATCGCACCATTGCACTCCAGCCTGGGCAACAAGAGCAAAACTCCATCTCAAAAAGAAAAAAAGAAGAACTGGCCATGTTGGTGGGGTGCCATGGTTAAGAGATTCATTGTTAGTCCATCTTGGGTAATTTATGAAGAAAATAGGTTTAATTGGCTCACAGTTCTGCAGGCTGTACAGGAAGCATGATGCTGGCATCTGGTCAGCTTCTGAGGAGGCCACAGGAGATGTACAATGATTTTGGAAGGCAAAGTGGGATCAGGCACTTCACATGACCAGAGCAGGAGAAAGAGGGAGAGGAGGAGGTGCCACACACTTTTAAACAACCAGACCCCATGAGAACTCCCTCACGAACACAAGAACGGTCCCAAGGGGGAATTTGCCAGATGATCCAGTCACCTCCAATCAGATACCACCTCCAACAATGGGGAATACAATTTGACAGGAGATTCGGGCAGGGATACAGATCCAAACCCTATCACTCAGGCTGGGTGAGGTGGCTCGTGCCTGTAGTCCCAGGACTTTAAGAGGCCAAGGTGGGTGGATCACCTGAGGTCAGGAGTTCAAGACCAGCCTGACCAACATGGAGAAACCCTGTCTCTACCAAAAATACAAAATTTAGCCGGGTATGGTGGCAGGCACCTGTAATCACAGCTACTTGGGAGGCTGAGGCAGGAGAATCACTTGAACCTGGGAGGCCGAGGTTTCAGTGAGCTGAGATTGTGCCACTGCACTCCAGCCTGGGCAACAAGAACGAAACTGTGTCTCAAAAAAAAAAAATGGTAATACCAAACCGTATCACTCATCTTTGCAGCCGACTGTGAATCCTAATTCACCCACTTATAGGGATGTGGGTGAGTCCTTAAACCATGTTTGTCCTGCGTTTCCTCGTTTGTGAAATGTGAATAACATCAGTACTGAACCTGACAGTCTTAAGATTCAGTTTTTACACATAAAGCACTAATAACAGTGACTCTGAAAGTGTGATATCAAGGAAAAAATAAATGCAAACTTGAAAAATCACTTATTAAAGAAAAATATATGTATTATTTTTGGATGAGAACAAATTAAAGGGGAGGATACTGATGTCAGTTGCCACAGTTAAAGCACAAACCTCATGTTTCCCTGCAAGATTCCTTCAACATAGAAAGCCTAATGGTGCACTATTACTATCTGTTATGAAATATCCAACTGAGGGGAGATGAAACTGTGGTGGCAGAAGAAAACAGGATTCATTAAAAGTTATGATTAAATTTTAATTAAAGCATAAAACTTATGATACATTCTAAATAAAACAGTAGTAAAACATAATGCCAGTTGTTAAACGTCCATGTAAATGTGCACATGCTATTCTGGTTCTTTTGTTTGTTTTTGTTTGAGGCAGAGTCTCACTCTGTCGCCCAGGCTGGAGTGCAGTGGCACAATCTCGGCTCACTGCAACCTCCATCTCCCAGTTTCAAGTGACTTTCCTGCCTTAGCCTTCTGAGAATTTGGGATTACAGGCACCCGCCACCGCATCCGCAATTTTTGTATTTTTTGTAGAGATGGGGTTTTGTCATGTTGGCCAGGCTGGTCTCGAACTCCTGGCCTCAAGAGATGTCCTCCTTGGCTTCCCAAAGTGCTGGGAATACAGGTGTGAACCACCACACCCAGCTCTGGTTCTTTTGCTTGAACTACCCTTTATGATAACCATTCTTTCTTCAATTTACAAGAATAACTAATTTTTCATTAATCATTGAGATACAACAGCTATTGCTTTTTAAGAAGGATAATCACCACTTCCCCTACATTACTTCCACCACTTAACCAGGTCCTACTATAAAAAGGTCCTCTTATAAAAAGCCCAGTGTCAAGGCTGGGCACGGTGGCTCACGCCTGTAATCACAGCACTTTGGGATACTGAGGCAGACAGATCAATCACCAGGTCAGGAGATCGAGCCAATCCTGGCTAACACAGTGAAACCCCGTCTTTATTAAAGTAAATTCCAAATACAAAAACCCCGTCTCTACTAAAAATACAGGTGCCCGTGGTGGCGGCCTCCTGTAGTCCCAGCTACTTGGGAGGCTGAGGCAGGAGAATCGCATGAACCCAGAAGGCAGAGGTTGCAGTGAGCCAAGATCATGCCACTGCACTCCAGCCTGGGCAACAGAGCGATACTCCCTGTCTTTTTTTTTTGGAGATAGAGTTTTGCTTTTGTTGCCCAGGCTGGAGTGTAGTGGCGTAATTTCAGCTCACCGCAACCTCCGCTTTTCAGGTTCAAGCAATTCTCCTGCCTCAGACTCCTGAGTAGCTGGGATTACAGGCATGCACCACTGCACCTGGCTAATTTTTTTTGTATTTTTAGTAGATATGGGGTTTCATCATGTTGGTCAGGCTGGTCTTGAACTTCTGACCTCGTGATCCACCTGCCTCGGCCTCCCAAAGTGCTGAGATTACAGGTGTGAGCCACTGCACCTGGCTTGAGACTCTGTCTCAAAAAAAAAAAAAAAAAAAAACGCCCAGTGTCCTAATGTCCTGGCATGCCATCTCATGGTCAACTGGTAGAGCAGCAATCCTTTCTGATAAGCCAGTGGCCCTCTGGAGAAGGGCACACTGAACACAGTAAGCATGGCTTATAGTTTTGTATTATTCTTCATCCATCCCTGATGCTAATTCATACAATATTAAATTTTTAAATTCAACATCCTTGTCCTTCAGGGACCATGGGTAGCAATGAACCACGCCTAATGGAGTAGGCCCTTGCATTTTATTGATTCCTTCCCCAGAGACCATAACGAAAGGCCTCTAAGAAAAGCATGGCATCGACAGATTTCAAACTTCAGAGAGAAGCACATAGTAGTAATGTAGCCTTTCCAAGAAACTTCACATAAATGATTATTTTATAAACTGAAGATGATGTGTCCTTACCACATGTCCTTTGCTCCTTTGCTTTACATCATGTTATGAATTTAACATATTTTGGCCGGGTGCAGTGACTCACACCTTTAATCCCAGCACTTTGGGAGGCCGAGGCAGGTGGATCATCTGAGGTCAGGAGTTCAAGACCAGTCTGACCAACATGAAGAAACCACATCTCTACTAAAAATACAAAATTAGCCAGGCATGGTGGTGCATGCTTATAATCCCAGCTACTCGGGAGGCTGAGACGGGAGTATCACTTAAACCCGGGAGGCAGAGGTTGTGGTGAGCTGAGATGGCACCATTGCACTCCAGCCTGGGCCACAAGAGTGAAACTCCGTCTCAAAAACAAAAAAACCGATAGCTTTACCACTTTCATTGCATCTGTGAGGTGGCTCTCCAGTATAAATCCTGTAATGTGCCAGTTTTGACCACTGGGTGAAAGCCTTAGCATACATACTACCTTTTTGTTATTTATCTAAAAGATGTATACTTTGGTTTTTGTTTGTTTCTGAGATGGGGTCTTGCTCTGTCTCCCAGTCTGGAGTGCAGTGATGCGATCTCGGCTCACTGCAACCTCTGCCTGCTGGGTTCAAGCAATTCCTGTGCCTCAGCCTTCTGAGTAGCTAGGATTACAGGCACCTGCCACCATGCCCAGCTAATTTTTTTTTTTTTTTTTTTTTTTGAGATAGAGTCTTGCTCTGTCGCCCAGGCTGGAGTGCAGTGGTGGATCTCAGCTCACTGCAACCTCTGCCTCCTGGGTTCGAGAAATTCTATGCCTCAGTGTCCCGAATACTAGGAATCACAGGTGCCCACCAGCACACCTGGCTAATTTTTGTATTTTTAGTAGAGACAGGGTTTTACCATCTTGGCCAAGCTGGTCTTGAATTCCTAACCTCTTGTGATTGGATTACAGGCGTGAACCACCACGTCCAGCCTAATTTTTGTATTTTTATTAGAGACAGCCTTTTGTCATGTTGGCCAGGGTGGTCTCAAACTCCTGACCTCAGGTGATCCGCCTACTTCAGCCTCCCAAAGTGCTGGGATTACAGGCATGAGCAGCACACCTGGCAAAAGATGTATACTCTAATATCCAGTGTGCCGTGAAGCCTGAATAGAGCCTCTGCCACATACCTGATGTTTACATGGTTTCTTTTCAATATGGACTCTCTGATGTCATGTAATACTTGAACTCGTGGTAAAGGTTTTCCCATGCTCAGTGCATTTGTAAGGTTTCTCCCCAGTATGAATTATTTTGTTCTCCAACTTTTGGTTCTCAGATAAAATCCTTGTCACACACATTACATTTGTGTGCCTTTTCCCCAAGATATATTAGATACTCATATCTAATGAGTAGTGAGCACTGCTTTAAAACACTGCTATATTCATTGCATTTGCAAGTATGAATTATTTGGTAAGTCCTGAGTTTAGGGCCATGCTTAAAAGCCTTGGTACATTCAGTACCTTTGGAAGGTTCTCTCCAGTATGAACTATCTGATGATTATTGAGGTGTGAGCCCTGAGTATGCCATACTCAAGACATCTGTGGGGTTTCTCTCCAGTATGAATTCTTTGGTGAATCCTGATGTCCGATCAATGTCTAAAGGCCTTGCCACACTCAATACATTTGTATGGTTTCTCTCCCGTGTGAATTTTCTCATGAAGCCTAAGATGTGAACACCTGCTGAAAGCCTTACCACATTGATCACATTTGTAAGGTTTCCCTCCAGTATGGATTCTCCGATGATTTTCAAGGTGTGAATTTCGACTGAAGACCTTGCCACACACATCACATTTTAAGGCTTTTTTCCAATATGAATCCTATGATGACTTTCCAGATGTGAATTTTGCTGAAGACTTTGCCACATACATGATATTCATATGGTTTCTCTCCAGTATGGATGATCTTATGTGTAGTGAGGTGAGAGGCCTTGGTAAAGGTTTTTCCACACTTGTCACACTTGTAAGGTTTCTCACCAGCATGGATTCTTTGGTGAGTCCTGATGTCCGTCCATTGTCTAAAAGCCATGCTGCATTCGGTACATTTGTATGGCTTCTCTCTAGTATGAATACTCTCATAATGTCTTAGGTGGGACCGCTTCATATAAGCCTTTCCGCCCTCATTACATTTGTAAGGTTCCTCTCCAGTATGAATCACCCGATGGTTAGTTAGGCTTGAACACACAATAAAGGTTTTACCACACTCATTACACTTGTAAGGTTTCTCTCCAATGAGTTCTCTGATGGTCCACCAGACTTAAATTTTGAATAAATGCCTTACCACATTCGTTACATTTGTGTGGTTTCTCTCCAGAATGAATTCTGTGATGTTTTATAAGTTTTGAACTCTGAAAAAAAGCCTTGCCACCCTCGTTAAATTTATAAGGGCTCTCCAGTATGGATGACCTGAAGTTTAGTTAGGCTTGAGTGCACTCTAAAGGTTTTGCCATTACACTTGTAAGGTTTCTCTCCAGTGTGAATTATGTGATGATTTTAAAGGTATGAATGTTGACTTACGACCTTGCCACACTCTAAATTTGTAAGTTTTCTCTCCAGTATGAATTCTGTGATGACTTGCTACTTTTGATTTTTGAATGAAACCTTTGCCACATATATCACATTTATATGGTTTCTGACCAGTATGGATTCTCTGATGTCTAGTAAGGTTGGACCCCTGATTAAAGGCCTTGCCACACTCATTACATTTGTAAGGTTTTTCTCCAGTATGAATTCTATGATGACTTGCTAGGTTTGAAATTTGACTGAAAGCTTTGCCACATGTATCACATTTATATGGTTTCTGTCCAGTGTGGATTCTCTGATGTGTATCAAGGTGGGACCTCTGATGAAAGGCCTTGCCACAATCATTACATTTGTAAGGTTTTTCCCTACTCTGTGCTTTCTGTTCTTGCATGGGTAATGAAGGATGCATAAAATCGTTCCTACATATATTAGAAATGCTGGTGTTGACACAAGGAAGATTTGTTTGAAGCAGTGAAACTGAGGAGCCATGGATGACAGCCTTCTCAATTTCATTACATTCATACATTTTCCTTTCAGTTTGAAATCCCTGCAGTTCAGCCAGATGCGACTGAAAGCTCAGTTCACGCTGATTTTCAACTGGCTCATTTCCTGCCTTCCTTCCATCACATTGATCTCTTCTTCCGGTGATGTTTTTCATTTTAATTGCAGGTGTTTCTTTGTAATTTCTTTCATCACTGTGACACTGACACTCAAAGTCATGAACATTTTGCTGCATTTCCCTGAAGTAAAAATCTCTGGTGTCATGGATTCCACGTCTTTCCAGCATCACTGCTTGGAAGGCTTCTCCTGTGCTATTGTTCTCTTTTGGTGGCAACTCCTTGATCATATGTGTAGGAGAGACATCTACAAGATATTTGAAAAACAGGTTTTCTATTTACAGTTGGCAAATCAGTAGTTCATACAGAAAAAGATATTATACCAAAAATAGTATTTATACTGAACAATTATAAAGTTTTCAACCATGATCTTCAAATTTGTAGGAATAGGATTTTTAATAAAGAAAAAGTGATTATGGCTGGGCACGGTGGTGCATGCCTGTAATCCCAGCACTTTGGGAGGCCAAGGCAGGCGGATTACAAAGTCAAGAGACCGAGACCAGTCTGGTCAATATGGTGAAATCCTGTCTCTACTAAAAATACAAAACTTAGCTGGGCATGGTGGCATGTGCCTGTAATCCCAGCTACTTGGAAGGCTGAGGCAGGAGAATCACTTGAACCCAGGAGGCAGAGGTTACAGTGAGCCAAGATCATGCCACTGCACTCTAGCGTGATTGACAAGAGTGAGACTCCGTCTCAAAAAAAAAGAAAATAAGTAAATGACCTACAGTGGGTAATGGTTTACACTGAAGGGAGCTGTTAGTGGATGCAAAGTACAGAAACATTTCCTGGCAGTGCACAGAGACCCATGGACTAGGTTTTCAGCAACATAGCAGCACATAACGGGCAGAGAATAACAGGACAGCACCAAGAAGTGGATTGACAGAAACCAAGTGAACATTACAGAAAATTCAGAGGGAAAGAAAGATGGGAACAAAATAGTCATCATGTGTTAACTGCAGAATGCAACTTGCAGAACTTCAGAAATTTGTAGAAAATACGGGTGATATATGTAACAGTGGAGAAGTCCTTGAAGTATAAGAAATGAGCCAGGCTTCCTGTAAAATACTGTGAGATATTTAAATATTAATTTAGTACACCAAGATGGATATGATAAACCTAGATAAGAAGCATAATGTTTACAAAATAACAGCTGGCGTATCTAAAAATCCAGTGAGATTTAACCCAAACCCACCAAGTTAGATTAGACAATTAAAAATATACTATAATTGTACCACTGCACCCAAGCCTGGTGACAGAGTGAGACTCTGTCTCAAATATATATTATATATATATGTATACACACACACACACACACACACACACACACACACTATAGAAAAAGTAGTGTTATCTTCTATAACAAATTGCGTGAAGTCAGTTTAATGGTTTTCTGAAATTAAGACATTGAATTAATTTTAAAAAGTAGATACTCAACAAATAAAAAAAATTTAAAGGAAAAAGAAAGAAAAAGAAGTGTATTCTTAAGGTATGGAAAATCTGCCAATTTAGAAGCTGTAACAAATTTTAGTGGCACTTTAATAACAGGCATTAAGTCAGGTGAAACAAAAATAAACATTTTAGACAATATTTTCAGTATATTCTCGAGTTTATGTAGGTTTTAGGGAAACTGCTACTCATTCCCTCAAACTAAAGGAAAGCTTGTAAAATATATTTTAAAATGCATTTCCCAATACAAAGCTCTATATGTTGTAAACATAAAACAACCCTCAAAGTCATAAAAAAATATGGACTGCTTATTAAATAAAAACAAGTTCATTTACAATATACAGAAATGTACCAAATGAAAGTAGCACTGGCTTAAACAGGACAAGTTCCAGTAGACATAAAGAAAGTAGACATTGGCCAGGTGTAGTGGCTCATGCCTGTAATCCCAACACTTTGGGAGGCCGAGGTGGGCAGATAACCTGAAGTCAGGAGTTCAAGACCAGCCTGAACAACATGGAGAACCCCCATCTCTACTAAAAATACAAAATTAGCCAGGTGTAGTGGCGCATGCCTGTAATCCCAGCTACTCAGGGGACTGAGGCAGGAGAATCACTTGAACTCAGGAGGCAGAGGTTGCAGTGAGCCGAGATCGCACCATTGCACTCCAGCCTGGGCAAGAAGAGTGAAACTCTGTCAACAACAACAACAACAAAAAAAAAAAAAAAAAAAAAAAAGAAGGTAGGCATCATTCAATTTCATCAGCTCCCTTTAGATGCTTCACAATTGCATTTTTGAAGAAGAATGAATGGCACACAACACAGAATGGACAATGTGTCATGAATGAGAGTTTAGTCAACAGCCCCGTGGAATGAGGTTGTGAACTTGGACAATGTTCTCCCTAGGATACATTCCTACTGCATTCATTGCTGGCTCAAAATAGATGACTGTTGGTATATTTGGTCAACACTGTCACAATATCCTTGAGAACCATGTTTTGGAAAGTCCTCAATAACCAGTGGCAAACACTTTTCAGTTGGCTCTTGTGACACTTCCAATCTCAGTGTCATGGGTCATCCTGACAACTTGACTCAGTGCCTTCATGGGGCACTTTTGCATGTAGCAGGATAATAGAGTGACGTATTAATTTAAGTGCTGTCTTCCAAGAATTTTCTGTCATCAAGTAAACCTCCTTCATGGAAGAGTCCACCAGAAGCTCTCCATCACATAAAGCTTGGTTGCCACAGCAGAAAAAAACTAGATGAAACTTCAGACCCTGGGAATGTGTATTTCAAAAGCAAGTTTGAAAGGCAAAATCACAGAAATGTATGAGAACACAAAATCAGGAAGAGCCCATGTTTTTCTACGTTCACAAAGTAGTAAGAGCCGTGGAAGAGAGACATACATACAACATATGGGTGTCAGATTCTGTGGGATTTAAATACATGACTGTGCTCTGCCCACAGATGTTAAGCTGAGAGCCTGAAAGACTGAGATACGCTCCCTGTGTAGAACTGAGAATCAGAGAGAGAGGCTGGGTATGGCCTCAAGTGGGTCCCTGACCCCATGTTCTCACACCTGTACTTCTAGCACTTTGGGAGACCAAGGCTGGTGGATCACCTGAGGTCAGGATTTCTAGAACAGCCTGGCCAATGGTGAAACCCCATCTCCATTAAAAATACAAAAATTGGGGATTTGCTGGCAAGATGGCCAAATAGGAACAGCTCCAGTCTGCAGCTCCCGGCAAGATCAACGCAGAAGGTGGGTGATTTCTGCATCTCCAACTGAAGTACCTAGTTATCTCACTGGGACTGGTTGGACAGTGAGTGCAGCCCATGAAGTGTGAGCCGAAGCAGGGTGGGGTGTCACCTCACCTGGGTAGCACAAGGGGTCGGAGGATTTCCCTCCCCAGCCAAGGGAAGCCATAAGGGACTATGCCGTGAGGAAGGGTGCACTCCAGCTCAGATACGGTGCTTTTCCCATGGTCTTCATAACCAGGAGACCAGGAGATTCCCTCCGATGCCTATGCCACCAGGGCCCTGGGTTTCAAGCACAAAACTGGGCAGCTGTTTGGGCAGACACCAAACTAGCCGCTGGATTTTATTTTTCATACCCCAGTGGTACCTGGAATGCCAGCGAGACAGAACCATTCTGTCTGCTCTGGAAAGGAGGTTCAAGCCAGGGAGCCCAGTGGTCTGGCTCAGCGGGTCTCACCCCCATGGAGACTAGTAAGCTAAAATCCACTGGCTTGAAATTCTCGCTGCAAGCACAGCAGTCTGAGGTTGACCTGGGATGCTTGAGCTTGGTGGGGGAAGGGCGTCCGAAATTGCTGAGGCTTCAGTAAGTGGTTTTACCCTCACAGGATAAACAAAGCCGCTGGGAAGTGTGAACTGGGCAGAGCCCACCACAGCTCAGCAAGGCCACTGCAGCCAGACTGCTTCTCTAGATTCCTTTTCCCTGGGCAGGGCATCTCTGAAAAAAAGGCAGCAGCCCCAGTCAGGGGCTTATAGATAAAACCCCCATCTCCCTGGGACAGAGCACCTGAGGGAAGGGGCAGCTGTGGGCACAGCATCAGCAGACTTAAACATCCCTGCCTAAGAGCTCTGAAGAGAGCAGCAGATCTCCCACCACAGCATGCAAGCTCTGATAAGGGACAGACTGCCTCCTCAACTGGGTCCCTGACTCTGTGTATCCTGACTGGGAGACACCTCCCAGCAGGGGTCAACAGACACCTCATACAGGAAAGCTCTGGCTGGCATCTGTTTGGTGCCCCTCTGGGATGAAGCTTCCAGAGGAAAGAACAGGCAGCAATCTTTGCTGTTCTGTAGCCTCTGCTGGTGATACCCAGGCAAATAGGGTCTGGAGTGGACCTCTAGCTAACTCTAGCAGACTTTTAGCAGAGGGGCCTCACTGTTAGAAGGAAAACTAACAAACAGAAAGGAATAGTATCAACATCAACAAAAAGGACATCCACTCAGAGACCCTGTCCGAAGGTCACCAACATCAAAGACCAAAGGTAGATAAATCCACAAAGATGGGAAGAAACCAGCATAAAAAGGCTGAAAATTCCAAAAACCAGAACACCTCTTCTCCTTCAAAGTGTCACAACTCCTCACCAGCAAGGGAACAAAACTGGGTGGAGAATGAGTTTGACGAATTGACAGAAGTAGGCTTCAGAAAGTAGGTAATAACAAACTCCTCCAAGCTAAAGGAGCATGTTCTAACTCAATGCAAGGAAGCTAAGAACGTTGAAAAAAGGTTAGACGAATTGCTAACCAAAATAACCAGTTTAGAGAATAACATGAATGACTTGATGGAGCTGAAAAACACAGCACGAGAACATTGTGAAGCATACACAAGTATCAGTAGCTGATTTGATCAAGCAGAAGAAAGGATGTCAGAGATTGAAGATCAACTTAATGAAATAAAGTGAGAAGACAAGATTAAAGAAAAAAGTGAAAAGAAACAAAGTCTCCAAGAAATATGGGACTATGTGAAAAGACCAAATCTATGTTTGATTGGTGTACCTGAAAGTGATGGGGAGAATGGAACCAAGTTGGAAAACACTCTTCAGGATATTATCCAGGAGAACTTCCCCAACCTAGCAACACAGGCCAACATTCAAATTCAGGAAATACAGAGAACACCACATAGATACTCCTTGAAAAGAACAACTCTAAGACACATAATCATCAGATTCACCAAGGTTGAAATGAAAGAAAAAATGTTAGGGGCAGCCAGAGAGAAAGGTGGGGTTACCCACAAAGGGAAGCCCGTCAGACTAACAGGGAACCTCTCAGCAGAAACCCTACAAGCCAGAAGAGAGTGAGGCCCAATATTCAACATTCTTAAAGAAAAGAATTTTCAACCCAGAATTTCATATCTAGCCAAACTAAGCTTTATAAGCAAAGGAGAAATAAAATATTTAACAGACAAGCAAATTCTGAGAGATTTTGTCACCACCAGGCCTGCCTTACAAGAGCTCCTGCAGGAAGCACTAAACATGGAAACAAAGCAACCAGTACCAGCCACTGCAAAAGCATACCAAACTGTAAAGACCATCGACACTATGTAGAAACTGCATCAACTAATGGGAAAAATAACCAACTAGCATCATAATGGCAGGGTCAAATTCACACATAATATTAACCTTAAATGTAAATGGGCTAAATGCCCCAATTAAAAGACACAGACTGGCAACTTGGATGAAGAGTCAAGACCCATCAGTGTGCTGTATTCAGGAGACCCATCTCACATGCAAAGACACACATAGGCTCAAAATAAAGGGATGGAGGAATATCTACCAAGCAAATGGAAAGCAAAAAATAGAAGCAGGGGTTGCAATCCTAGTCTCTAATATAACAGACTTTAAACCAACAAAGATCAAAAGAGACAGGGGGCATTACATAATGGTAAAGGGATCAATACAACAAGAAGAGCTAACCATCCTAAGTATATACACACACAATACAGGAGCACCTGGATTCATAAAGCAAGTTCTTAGAGACCTACAAAGAGATTTAGACTTCCACACAATAGTAGTGGGAGACTTTAACACCCCACTGTCAATATTAGACAGATCAATGAGAGAAAATTAACAAGGATATCCAGGACTTGAACTTAGCTCTGGACCAAACGGACCTAATAGAAACTTATAGAACTCTCCACCACAAATCCACAGAATATACATTCTTCTCAGCATCACATTGCACTTATTCTAAAACTGACCACATAATTGGAAGTAAAACACTCCTCAGCAAATACAAAAGAACAGAAATCATAACAGTCTCTCAGCACAGTGCAATCAAATTAGAACTCAGGATTAAGAAACTCACTCAAAACTGCACAACTACATGGAAACTGAACAACCTGCTCCTGAATGACTACTGGGTAAATAACAAAATTAAGCCAGAAATAAAGATGTCCTTTGAAACCAATGAGAACAAAGACACAACATACTAGAATCTCTGGGACACATTTAAAGCAGTGTGTAGAGGGAAATTTATAGCACTAAATGCCCACAAGTGAAAGCAGAAAAGATCTAAAATTGACACTCTAACATCACAACTAAAAGAACTAGAGAAGCAAGAGCAAACAAATTCAAAAGCTAGCTGAAGACAAGAAATAACTAAGATCAGAGCAGAACTGAAGGAAATACAGACACAAAAAAACCTTTAAAAAAATCAATGAATCCAGGAGCTGATTTTTTTTAAAAGATCAACAAAATAGACCACTAGCCAGACTAATAAAGAAGGAAAGAGAGAAGAATCAAACAGACACAATAAAAAAATGATAAAGGGGATATCACCACTGATCCAACAGAAATACAAACTACCACCCAGAGAATACTATAAACACCTCTATGCAAATAGAAAATCTAGAGGAAACGGATAAATTCCTGGACACATACACCCTCCCAAGACTAAACCAGGAAGAAATCGAATCCCTGAATAGACCGATAACAAGTTCTGACACTGAGGCAATAATTAATAGCCTACCAACCAAAAAAAGTCCAGGACCAGATGGATTCACAGCCAAATTCTACAAAAGGTACAAAGAGGAGCTGCTGTAACTCATTTTATGAGGTCAGCATCATCATGATACCGAAACCTGGCAGAGACACAACAAAAAGAAAATTTCAGGCCACTATCCCTGATGAACATCAATGTGAAAATCTGAATAAAATACTGGCAAACTGAATTCAGTAGCGCATCAAAAAGCTTATCCACCATGATCAAGTTGGCTTCATCCCTGGGATGCACAGCTGGCTCAACATATGCAAATCAATAAACGTAATCCATCACATAAACATAACCAATGACAAAACCCAGATAATCATCTCAATAGATGCAGAAAAGGCCTTCAACAAAATTCAACAGCCTTCATGCTAAAAACTCTCAATAAACTTGGTGTTGATGGAACGTATCTCAAAATAATAAGAGCTATTTATGGCAAACCCACAGCCATAAACTCAAAAACTGGAAGCATTCCTTTTGAAAACTGGCACAAGACAAGGATGCCCTCTCTCACCACTCCTATTCAACATAGTATTGGAAGTTCTGGCCAGGGCAATCAGGCAAGAGAAAGAAATAAAGGATATTCAATTAGGAAAAGAGGAAGTCAAATTGTCTCTGTTTGCAGAGGACATGATTATATATTTAGAAAACCCCATCATCTTAGCCCCAAATCTCCTTAAGCTGATAAGCAACTTCAGCAAACTCTCAGGATACAAAATCAATGTGCAGAAATCACAAGCATTCCTATACACCAATAACAGACAAACAGAGAGCCAAATGACAATTGCTACAAAGAGAATAAAAATTCTAGGAATACAACTTATGAGGGATGTGAAGGACCTCTTCAAGGAGAACTACAAACCACTGCTCAAGGAAAAAAGAGAGGACACAAACAAATGGAAAAAAACATTCCATGCTCACGGACAGAAAGAATCAATATGAAAATGGAATTTATAGATTCCATGCTATCCCTATCAAGCTACCATTAACTTTCTTCACAGAATTGGAAAAAAAATACTTTAAATTTCATATGGAACCAAAAAAGAGCCCGTATAGCCAAGACAATCTTAAGCAAAAAGAACAAAGCTGGAGGCATCACACTGCCTGACTTCAAACTATACTACAAGGCTACAGTAACAAAAACAGCATGGTACTCGCACCAAAACAGACATACAGACCAATGGAACAGAACAGAGGCCTCAGAAATAACACCACACATCTACAACCATCTGATCTTTGACACACCTGATGAAAACAAGCAATGAGGAAAGGATTCCCTATTTAATAAATGGTGTTTGGAAAACTGGCTAGCCACATACAGAAAACTGAAACTGGATCTCTTCCTTACACTTTATGCAAAAATTAACTCAAGATGGATTAAAGACTTAAATGTAAGACCTGGAACCATAAAACCCCTAGAGGAAAACCTAGGCAATACCATTCAGGACATAGGCATAGACAAAGACTTCATGGCTAAAACACCAAAAGCAGTGGCAACAAAAACCAAAATAGACAAATGGGATCTAATTAAACTAAAGAGCTTCTGCACAGCAAAAGAAACTATCATCAGAGTGAATAGGCAACCAATAGAATGGGAGAAAATTTTTGCAATCTATCTATCTCACAAAGGGTCAATATCCAGAATCTACAAAGAACTTAAACAATTTTATTTTATTTTTTAAGATAGGGTTTCACCATTATGGCCAGGCTGGCCTTGAACGCGTGACCTCAGATGATCTACCCACCTCAGCCTCCCAAAGTGCTAGGATTATAGGCGTGAGCCACTGCGCCTGGCCTTAAACAAATTTATAAGAAAAAAATAACCCCATCAAAAAGTGGGCAAAGGGTATGAACAGACACTTCTCAAAAGAAGACATTTATGCAGCCAACAAACATGAAAAAAAGCTTATCATCACTGATCATTACAGAAATGCAAATCAGAACCACAATGAGATACTATCTCACACCAGTTAGAATGGTGATCATTAAAAAGGACACAACAGATGCTGGAGGGGATGTGGAGAAATAGGAATGCTTTTATACTGTTAGTGGGAGTGTAAATTAGTTCAGCCATTGTGGAAGGCAGTGTGGCAATTCCTCAAAGATCTAGAACTAGAAATACCATTCGACCCAGCAATCCTATTACTGAGTATATACCCAAAGGATTATAAATCATTCCACTATAAAGACACATGCACACATAGTATGTTTACTGCGGCACTGTTCACAACAGCAAAAACTTGGAACCAACCCAAATGCCCATCAATGATAGAATGGATAAAGAAAATGAGGCACATATATACCGTTGAATACTATGCAGCCATAAAAAAGATGAGTTTGGCCGGGCGTGGTGGCTCATGCCTGCAATCACAGCACTTTGGGAGGCCAGTGCGGCCAGAACACAAGATCAAGAGTTCGAGATCAGCCTCACCAATGTGGTGAAACCCCATCTCTACTACAAATACAAAAATTAGCTAAGCCTGGTGGCAGGCACCTGTAGTCCCAGCTACTCCGGAGGCTGAGGCAGGAGAATCGCTTGAACACATGAGGTGGAGGTTGCAGTGAGTCAAGATTGTGCCACTGCACTCCAGCCTGGGCAACAGAGTGAGACTCCATCTCAAAAAAAAAAAAAAAAAAAGGATGCGCTCATGTCCTTTGCAGGAACATGGATCAGGCTAGAAACCATCGTTCTCAGCAAACTAACACGAATAGAAAACCAAACACCACATTTTTTCACTCATAAGTGGGAGTTGAACAACAAGAACACATGGACACAGGGAGGGGAACGTCACACACTGGGGCCTGTTGTGGGGTAGGGAGATAGGTGAGGGATAGCATTAGGAGAAATACCTAATGTAGATGACAGGTTGATAGATACAGCAAACCACCATGGCACGCATATACCTATGTAACAAACCTGCACATTCTGCACACATACCCCAGGACCTAAAGTATAATAATAAAAAAATTAGCCAGGTGTGGTGGCTCGAGCCTGCATGCCTGTAGTTCCAGCTACTCAGGAAGCTGAGGCAAGAGAACTGCTTGAACCTGGGAAGCAGAAGTTGCAGTGAGTTGAGATCAGGCCACTGCACTACAGCCTGGGCAAAAGAGCCAGACTTTGTCTCCTCACCAAAAAAAGGAAGAGGACCTCTCTGTATAGTGCCATTCCAGTACTGAGTAACAATCTCAGAAGACCCAATGTGTTCCACACGCTGCCATCTGTGGCAAAAGCAGAACATTAGAAATGACTGAGTCTGAAGGACTTCAACAGAGAGGGCTGGAGAGCACCATGAGGTTTCTGGAGCCCCAAGTGCAAAGGAGGAGCTGCTAATCTTTTCCCATCATTTGATTAGGTCTCCCAAGTACAGGAAATGGGGAAGAACCTATTCAGGTCAAGGGGGCAGGTCTATGGGGGCTTCAGCTCTGATCTGTATAGACAGAGAACTTAGCATCAGATGGAATCTGGTATAGGAGAAATCACGGGGGAAAAAGACCCCTTTAAATACAGCCCTCCCTGTACCCCTCAGAGTGAAGAAACCATAGAGGTGACAGAAGCCACATGACAAAGTGTTGTCCATCATGGTAAAGACTTTGCCTTTGTCACTGAGCTGCAGCACCATGGGATAGTGAAAGGATAAACGATTATACAGCAGAAGAGTAGAGGGATAAATCAGGGCAAAGGAAGATTTCCATTGAGAGCTCACAGGATTTCAACCCTTTTTGTCCCATAGAATGCTTCAACTTGGAAAGAGTTACCCGAAAACGAATGGTGCAGCTTCCTCTCTGCTCATCTGAGCTCTTACCTGTGTTCACACCTTTGATGCATTCCCAACCATTTGATGTTTTTGTTATTTTCACTTCACTCTCCACAGTCCGGGGCTCTCTCCCTTGCTCCAACATGGAGACAATACTGATTTCAGAAAGAGAGATTCCTGCTTATAAAAAGAAAGGAATGTGATGTGCTGTCGCTTTTACAGAATCCCAGCCCTTTGTTTAGAGGAGAGAGGACATTATAAATGGCTCTAGAAAAATATCTCACAAATTCACCCACGGAATGCCTCCTTTTGAATGTTTAGAGAACACAGTAAGATATGGGCATCGAGCTCTCCTCTAAGAAGTACTGAATCACAAGCAAAAAGGTAGAAAATGGCAAAGTGGATTTTTGTCTTTTTCCTTTCCTTTTTTTTTTGAGATGGAATCTCGCTCTTGTTGCCCAGGCTGGAGTACAGTGGCATGATCTTGGCTTACCACAGCCTCCACCTCCTGAGTTCAGCGATTCTCCTGCCTCAGCCTCCCAAGTAGCTCAGACTGCAGGTATCTGGCACCATGCCTGGCTAATTTTTTGTATTTTTAGTAGAGACAGGGTTTCACCATGCTGCCGAGGCTGGAGTACAATGGCACAATCTTGGCTCACAGCTATCTCCGCCCCCCGGGTTCAAGCGATTCTCTAGCCTCAGCCTCCCGAGTAGCTGGGATTACAGGCATGCACCACCATGCCCAGCTAATATTTGTATTTTTAGTAGTGATGGGGTTTCTCCACGTTAGCCAGGCTGGTCTCGAACTCCTGACCCCAGGTGATCTGCCTGCCTTGGCCTCCCAAAGTGCTAGGATTACAAGTGTGAGCCACCGCACTCAGCCCAAAGTAGATTTTTTTTTTTGAGATGAAGTTTTGCTCTTGTTGCCCAGACTGGAGTGCAGTGGCACGATCTCAGCTCACCGCTACCTCTACCTCCCAGGTTCAAGCAATTCTCCTGCCTCAGCCTCCCAAGTAGCTGGGATGACAGGCACCTGCCATCTCACCCAGCCAATTTTTTTGTATTTTTAGGAGAGACAGGGTTTCACCATGTTGGCCAGGCTGGTCTCGAACTCCTGACCTCAGTTGATCTGCCTCCCTCGGCCTCCCAAAGTGCTGGGATTACAGGCATGAGCCACCGCGCCCGGCCCAAAGTAGACAAGTCCAGATGCTGTACTATGAAGCTTTTCATCTGAGAATTAACACAGCTTCAGTCTTAATTGAGCAATGTAGGGGCTCCCAAGAGGCACACAAGGGAACATGCAGAGATACAGCAGAGCAGATTCCTGCTTCTGGAGGGAAGTTGTTCTCACCCAGGGAGACCAGGTTCCTGTAATTCTCCAACATCACGTCCCTGTATAAAGTCCTCTGAGCAGGGTCCAGGCACTTCCACTCCTCCTGAGAGAATTCTATGGCCACATCCCTGAATGTCAACCTTCCCTGATATGAGAAAATACATTTTACCAAGAAGTCATGGGGAGAGCTGTTATCTTCACACAAATGACAAAAAAGAGAGGTATAAGTCAATTTAATTTAAATGGACATTCTGGGAGATCCAGGGAAAGGTATTTTCAGGCGAATTGTGTCTGAAAAACACATTTAATCAAGTGCATGTGGGGAGAGGTATCAACTTTACATAAAATGAGAAAAGGAGAAAATTGTATTGATTTGACTGAAGGGAGGGTTCTGGCAGATCCACGTTAAAGTATTTTGGGGCATTTAGGGATATCAGGAAGAAAACTAGGTATGTCTCCCTAATTGCATTTTATTATATTATTCTGTAAGAGCTGACAATATCTTCTAAATAAGTGTGGATTTCCCTTTCTGTAGACAATGGAAGAAAGTCACAAATAAAAATCAACACGGGCCAGCTTTGTAGAAGTGTTGGATATTACGCTCGACACGAGGTGATATTCAGTATCTAGATGAGCCAGAGGAAGGGTGGTGTCTTCCGAGATGGCAACCTCCATGGTGGCTTTAAAGAAAGAAAGGTCACAGTCTAAAAACTGTGGCCGGGCGCAGTGGCTCACGCCTGTAATCCCAGCACTTTGGGAGGCCAAGGCAGGCAGATCACGAGGTCAAGAGATTGAGAGCATCCTGGCCAACATGGTGAAACTCCGCCTCTAGTAAAGATACAAAAATTATCTGGGCATGGTGGCGCTCGCCTGTAGTCCCAGCTACTTGGGAGGCTGAGGCAGGAGAATCCCCTGAACCCAGGAGGCGGAGGGCAGTGTGCCAAGATCGCACCATTGCACTCCAGCCTGGCGACAGAGTAAGACTCCATCTCATACAAAAAAACAAAATGCTGGGCATGGTAGCTCACGCCTGTAATCCCAGCACTTTCGGAGGCTGAGGCGGGCAGATCACAAGGTCAGGAGATTGAGACCATCCTGGCCAACAAGATGAAACCCCATCTCTACTAAAAATACAAAAAGTTAGCCAGGCGTGGTGGCAGGTGCCTGTAGTCCAGCTTCTTGGGAGGCTGAGGCAGGAGAAACGTTTGAACCCAGGAAGCAGAGGTTGCAGTGAGCTGCAATTGCAACACTGCACTCCAGCCTGGGTGACAGAGCGAGACTCCATCTCAAAAAAAAAAATTAAAAGAAAACTGTTTTGATGCCTCTGCAAGATAGTGTGAGGAGAATTGACAGCAAAAGTTCACCACCTACTCTTATTTACTGCCCATTGACTGACTTTTCTTCATATTTTGCAAAGAGAAATTTCACAGCAAAAATTCATGTTTTGTCAGCTTTCTCATGTTGAGATCTCAGTTATGTCACTGTTGAATTTACCCTCAAGTTTCCTTCCTCTGTACCACTCTGCTTCCTTGGA
>PVKP010034685.1:0-23995 GCA_004027715.1 Plecturocebus donacophilus | reverse complement strand
GAACATGTTCTTTTAGCTCACAGAAGTTTCTTATTATCCACCTTCTGAAGCCTGATTCTGTGAGTTCATCACACTCATCCTCCGTCAAGCCTTGTTCTCTTGCTGATGAGGAGCTGCGATCCCCGGTAGGAGGAGAGGCATTCTGATTTCGGGTGTTCTCAGCCTTTTTGCACTGGTTTCTTCCCATTTTTGTGGATTTGTCCACCTGTTGTCTTTGTAATTGCCGACTTTGAGATTGGTTCTCTGAGTGGACGTCCGGCTTGTTGGTGATGAAGTTTTTTCTGTTTCTTAGTTTTCCTTCGGGGGGCGCCCCTTCCCCACAGAGCTGGGCCTTCCCGGGTTCAGCTGTGCTTCTCAGTCCTCAGCGCTTCCAATTGCTGTTCTCCTTGTGGGAATGGGACCAGCGGAGCCCGACAGGGCACCCAGTCCCGTATACTCTGCACCAAGAAGCGCCACGCTGGGGCGCCGGCAAAACAGCCACGCCGGCCAAAAGAGTTGCGCTGGCGGCCCGTGTGGCTCCTCCGCCGGGAATCTCCCAGTTCGTGGGTATCAAAAATTCATCTGCAATTGCGGCATCCACTCGCTCTCTGCGCTTTCACTGGGAGCTACAATCCTGAGCTGCTGCTATGCGGCCATCTTGGATCTCTCTCGGAGGCCCTTTAGAAATCAGGTTTTGGCAGAAAGAAAGCAACCCAGGGTCGTGTCTTATGACATAGTGGGGAGTGAGGCTGTGTCACACCTCTGAATCAATATTTATTTATTTATTATTTATTGAGACCGAGTGTTGCTCTTGTTGCCCACGCCAAAGTGCAATGGCATGATCTTGGCTCACCACAACCTCTGCCTCTTGGGTTCAAGCGATTCTCCTGCCTCGGCCTCCTGAGTTGCTGGGATTACAGGCATGCATCGCCACACCAGGCTAATTTTTGTAATTTTAGTAGAGATGGGGTTTCTTCATATTGGTCAGGCTGGTCTTGAACTCCCAACCTCAGGTGATCCACCAGCCTCGGCCTCTCAGAGTGTTGGGATTACAGGCGTGAGCCACTGCACCCGGCTGAATCAATATTTAATACTACAGTTCAGCTCTGGGGACGAAACACTTTATAGGCTGAGGAAGATGTGGAAGTTAAAACCTGTGGAGTTCCCCTGGGATTGATACTATCACTGTGATATTCCCTTGGCCTGGAACATTACCCTACAGCACCTCTTAAGTTGCATCCCTTTAGGGGTTTCCATTTACTCCAAGTCCTTTGTTAAAGGGGCCCCCTGAAGTTGGCTAATGTGGGGCCCTGTAGTCCACTCTCCTCACCTCTGCCTCAAGACTCAGATTTGTTCAAATAGCACCTCCCTGCGGAGACTTGTCCAGCTCTGGGGGGGAATTGCTGCTGCGCACCACAGCGCGTGGGCGCTCCTCTTTCCAACATGGCTACGGGGTATTGATGACGTTTACTCGAATCATTTTCTCTCCTACTCTCTGGGTGCTCCCTGGGGGCAGAGACTATGGATTTTGTTTTTGTTTTTTGAGGTGGAGTTTTGCTTTTGTTGCCCAGGCTGGAGTGCAGCGGTGCGATCTCAGCTCGCTGTCACCTCTGCCTCCCGGGTTCAAGCAATTCTCCCACCTCAACCTCCTTCGTAGCTGGGATTACAGGCGCTTGCCACCACACCCGGCTAATATTTTGTATTTTTAGTAGACATGGGGTTTCATCATGTGGGCTGGGCTGGTCTTGAACTCCTGACCTCAAACCACCCACCTTGGCCTCCCAAAGTGCTGAGATTACAGGTGTGAGCCACTGCGCCCAGCTGAGACTGTTTTATTCACCTTTCTCTCTCTGGCCTTACGCCAGTGCCTGGCACAGAACGTTGGCTTGAACCTTGGTGAGGCTTCTGGGGAGAGTGAATCACGTGTCTATACAAAGTGACCCACAACCTGCAAAGCCCACCTACAGATCAGGGTGAAGAGAGGGGGGTGCAAGTGAGGCTGCTAGGCCTGTGGGTCCCCACCAGTTCCTGAGGCTGTAGGAAGAACAACGGTCTGGCTCTGCCACAGGGCCGAGTAATCCAGGGGGCCAATGTCAGTGTTGCGAGGCCTAGTTTCAGAACAGACAACGGCTGTGAAAGCTGAGGAAACAATGCTGCAAGGGATGGGAGTTACAGCCTGCATTCTGGCTCCACCGACAGCCTGGAGAAATGGTGGGGGAGGTGCCTTCTCACACGGAGCCTCCTACGGGAGAGGCTGGTGCTGCCTGAGAAGCCAACAGTTCAGCTCATCACAGGCCTCGGGGCCGCTCCAGGCTGCACTCCCTGCCCTTGCAAACCCACACAGAGCATCTGAGCAGACAGACAACATGAACCCCACAGCCACAGGGGAGTTTGGGGAGTAGAGATCGAGTACCTTGCTCATAGGTTTATAAAATAAAAAGTTCCTGTTTATCTTCTCTTTAAAAGGATTTTGTCCCTCTTCCAATGAGGAGATTTACAAAGTAGGGGACAAAATAATTTAAAAAATATAAATATACAAATCCATGGTATTTATAACAGATTATAAGAGAGGTCATTTTGATCCTGGCGCTTCCCTCTGCAAGGTCTCTGAAGGGCAGAACCAGTACAAAGACTGTGGAAATCCTGGAAAAAGGATTAAGTTTACATGAGGCAGGAATATTCACTAACAGCTGCAGCTGCCTAGCAGTGGAATGAGTTGCCTTATGATGATGAGAAGGGTAAACTGAGGCTGTAGGGTGAGAAGTGATTCCAACATTTATAATGAACTTTTGTTTTAAAACGTATGGCTCTTCAAATGTCTATTATTGAGCTGTGCATGGTGCCTGTAATCCCAGTGCTTTGGGAGGCTAAGGCAGGAGGATTCCTTGAGGCCAGGAGGTTGAGGCCAGGCTAGGCAACATTGCAAGACTCTGGCTCTATAAAAAGGCTTAAAAATTAGCCAGCCATGGTAGCGTATGCCTGTAGTCCCAGCTGCTCAGAAGGCTGAGGCAGGAGACTCACTTGAGCCCAGGAGTTAGAAGTTACAGTGAGCTATGATCATGCCACTGCCCTCCAGCCTGGGTAACAGAGACCCTGTCTCAAAAAAAAAAAAAAAATGTCATTCAGTACATGCATGACAAAGAGCTATTTGAAACTAAGCCACACTTTTAAGTAAATTTTTATTGAATTGCAATACCATCTACACCTATTTGCTGTGAGAGACATGTTTATTTGGTCCAAAGACAGTGTTTGATGTACATGTGGATTTGAGGGGCCACAGCTTAGGAAACACAGATGCATAATAAATTTATGCATGGAGTAAGCAGAGGTCAGAGTGATAAGCTTCCCAGTATCAAAATTATAAAAATTTGGTCATTTATACATTAATTATGTGCGAGTCCTGCAATGTGTGATGTTCAGGGCCTGGTGGTCCAGCGCAGGAACATCAGGAAGCGTGAGCAATCTTGCTCTCTAGTTTAGTCCTTGGGCCTTTGTCTGGCCCAGCTGCTCTGTACCTCTTACCTCTCTGTTTCACTGAAGCCGGGTCCTGAGGTTTGTCTGGTGTCGTCTCCCAAAGTAGGCCCCCAGCTTCTCCCCAGCCCCTGGGGCTAGCTGCAGAGAAAGTGTCTGTGACTGCAGCTTCCCATGAAGCCCCAGGACACAAATTTGGGAACCTTCTGGCTCTGCTGCTAACACAGCAAACATAAAGCTCTGAAATTAACACACCAGGAATGTAATTAGGGTCTGTAATCAGGAAGTCCTTGCACTCATCGACTCTAGTTAATTTATAATTCCTGACTCTCTCAGGAAGTTGCTTTTGGCTTCAATCCTCTGGCTCGGCACCCCAAAGGTAATCATTATTAAACCACCACCCGCCTTCTGATTCTGCCTTTACTAAGCAACCAAGGTCTGAAAACAATGTCCAAGACCATAAGTAGATGGCAGTTTTGGGGGAAAGAGGGGCATCTTGCATTTCTGAGAACCTCTCTCATCTCCCTCAGGTAGGAAACATGACCTGTAAAAATGGATTTTGGTCATTAACATGAAGGACATACGTAGTGCTGAAACTTGTCTCTGAAACCGCAGATGATGAGAAACTGTCATTTTGAATCATTTCAGTGAGTATGGAACATCCTGGTCTTGTCCGAAGACTCGGAGGCATGGGGGTCATTTCACATGATTCCACACAGAGACACAGCTTTGGCATCTCTCCTCCTCAAGGACCAGCACTCCACATTTATCTTAACTTTTTTTTTGAGATGGAGTTTTGCTTTTATTGCCCAAGCTCGAGTACAATGGCGTGATCTCGGCTCACTGCAACCTCTGCCTCTCGGATTTAAGTGATTCTCCTACCTCAGCCTCCTGAGTAGCTGGGATCACAGGTATAAGACATGACACCTGACTAATTTTGTATTTTTTTTTTAGTAGAGACAGAGTTTCTCCATGTTGGTCAGGCTGGTCTTGAACTCCTGACCTCAGGTGATCCACCTGCCTCGGCCCCCCAAAGTGCTGGGATTACAGGCGTGAATGACCATGCCTGGCCTATCTTAACTTTTATAGTTCTAAGGAACAAGGACCCTGAGTCTGTTTCTCAGCCCTGCTGGTAATCAGAATGTGATGTTCCTAGTGAAGCCTAAAATAATGTTTCTAATAGGACATGATTCTCCCCAGACCACATGACTCTTGTGAGTGACCAATGACATCTCCAGCCCCTATGAACATTCTCCCGTCTCCTGAACAAAGATTATTGAGAAATGAAATTGCTAAACTGCCCCTGTTTCCAGACAGCACCCAATCCTCAGCTGACGCCACTTCCTCTGGTCTCTCCTTAGACTCACTGAGCATAAGCACAAGACCTAAACAAAGCCCCTTGTAGCCCTCTTCCTGAGCTGCTCCTCTGTCCTCCATAGCGTGGTCTCCCTTGCTACAGCAAGTTAATAAAACGAACTGGGACCACACGTGTGTTCCTGGTTGTCTTTTTCTGATGAGCTTTATCAAAATGACTGGGTTCAACCCATTTCCTCTCCATGAGGTCAATTTGTAGACAGATACTAATTTCCATATGATTACCACATTCCAAGCAAAATGGTATGTAATTTGTGCTGCATATTTTATCTAATTTTTCAAGACTCTGAAGAAGGTATCATCCTTCCTATTTTACAGATGAGGAAATTCAGGCTCAAATTAAGTAACTTCAGTAGCACACTGCTAATAAACAGAAGAGGTGGAATTAAATCTAAGTTTTCTAGTTGGGTATCATCCAATCAAACATAGTAAATGTTAAAGATATTTATGAACAAAGGGATGAGGGCTTTCTGAGGGACCACCTGAGAGAGTAGGGGGAGATATCTTAATGCTTAAGATATGTCTTACAAAGTCTGATTTTGTCATATGAAAACGTGGGAAAACGGTGCTCTAAAAAGAATAGTGGCTGGGTGCAGTGGTTCACACCTGTAATTCCAGCACTTTGGAAGGCCGAGGGTGGATCACTTGAGGTCAGGAGTTCGAGACCAGCCTGGCCAACAAGGTGAAAACCCGTTTCTACTAAAAATACAAAAATTAGCCAGGTGTGGTGGTACACACCTGTAATTCCAGCTACTCGGGAGGTTGAGGCAGGAGAATCGCTTGAACCCAGGAGGCAGAGGTTGCAGTGAGCAGAGATCATGCCACTACACTCCAGCCTGGGCAAAAGAGTGAGACTCCATCTCAAAAAACAAAAAAATAGTATATGCAAAACTTGGCATTGAAAGGATATGGTGAGGTTGCCAGGCATGGTGGCTTGTGCATGTACTGACAACTATAAGGGGGCAGATTGCTTAAGGCCAGGAATTTGAAACAAGCCTGAGCAACATAGTGAGATCCTGTCTTTAAAAAAAAATTTAAAACAAAAATGAGCTGGCCATGGTGGCACATGCCTGTAGTCCTAGCTACTCGGGAGGCTAAGGCAGGAGGACTGTTTGAGCCCAGGAGTTTGAGGATGTATTGATGTATGATTGTGCAACTGCATGCCAGCCTGGGTGACAAGAGTAAGACCCTCATTTCTTAAAAAGAAGGGGAGGGGTATGGTGGTTTTGAAAAATAGCAAAAAGCAGATGAAGCTAAGATAATCCTAATTGGTAGAAGGGCAGCATGGAGGATGAAAAGATTAGAAACAGACTGGAGACAGGAGAGCCAGGTAGGAGGCGGTCTCTGTAATTAGGCAAGAACTAATGAGAGTTTGGACTAAGGAAGGAACAGTGGAAATGAAGACAAGAAGTTGGATTCACAAAAACATTTTGGAGGTAGTATAAGCAGGATTTTGACAACAGATTCATTTGTTGTATGAAGATCCTGGACTGAATGATGTCCAGGGTTTGGGAGATCTGGAGGGATGATGATCCATTAAATGAGCTGGTAAATACAGGTGGTAAAGCAGGTTTGGGATATTCAGAGACAAGGGTAGGAACATGGAATGAATGGCAAAAAGTTAGGAGAAACATCAAATTCATGCCTATGGAAAAATGAAGAGGATGGGGCTAAAATTGGACAGAGGAGACTTAATCTGTAATGCTTTTCTTCTTTTCAAAAACATCTTGAAGCAATTGTACGTATCTGGTGTGATATACACAAATGCTTAATTTCTGTATTTTTAAAAGATTTCCCAAAATGTGTGCTTGGAATTATTTAAAATAATGTAGCAAACATTTTTGGAGTGGCTGCTATGTGTCTGGCACTGTTTCAGGCATTTGAAATATTTGCTCTCTATGAAGCCTTCCTTTCAGCAGCTAGCAAGCCTGGAGTTCAGAAACTCCAGAAACTGGCTTCTGATTCTAACGTGGTCCGTGAGTGTATGACCTGGGCAAGTTGCTTTCTGTGCCCCGGATCTATTTCGGTTCTCAAGTCCCATGACTGAAAATCGTGATGGCACCTCAGCGTTCCTTATTCTCACAGAGCAGGTCCCCACAGTGCCACCCCTGGGCGGAAACTCCTCCATACAGGGAGTGTAGATGATGGGCTGACCTAAGAACGATTTCCAAATGGTCCTTTACACCTTTGCCTCCTACCCCACTATAGCCCAGGATAACAGACTTTCCTTGTGAGATTTCAAATTTGCAAGGGAATCTTGAATACTTTTTGGTAATGAGAGAGGGTGGATTATATGTCCTAATTCCAGTCTAATCAACAGCAGCAACTTCTGGACATTAAGTACCAGGAACTGTTTTAGGTGCTGTGGAAGAGTTAAAAATTATTGCCTTTATGAGGCTTACATGAGTGCACGGAGGAAGTACCAAAAAAAAAAGTGACAACCTAGTGCGCCACTGCGACACAAGGCAAAGCAAGGTGGGCAAGCTACACTAGTTCATTCTTGCACGCACTAATCCCCAGTTAGCTCTTCCGGGTCACTGCAGTCCTCAAGGGCACCAGACTCCTCCCATGGCCCGGCCTTCAGGCCTTGACTCCGCCCACGCGTCTGACGTAGAATTTCCAGGCCGGGCTCTGTGAAGCACCTCCTACCCGCGACGCCGACGCGAAGCCGCTGCTATGGGGCCGAGCGGCTGTGTAGCGCGGCGTTTCGCTCCGATAGTATGGCGCAGGGTGGTTTCCTCAGTGGCTGGGTCCGCGGCTGGAGCCGGGCCCAGGCTTCGGCTGCGGGCCATGCAGCGGCTTCCCGTACGAGCAGCGTTCAGCCGGGCCTGCCAGACCCCAAACTTTGTCCGCGGCCTGCACAGCGAGCCTAGGCTGGAGGAGCGGGCGGAGGGTACGGCCGACGCGGGACGCCCAGAATCGGACGCGGCAGGTACCGGCGTGGAGGAGAACGAAGGCGGCCCTCTCCGGGCAGCCAGGAGTCAGGTCCTGGCCAAGGGGGCTGTGGGTTCCTCTCTTTCTGCATTTCTCTTGGGGTCACAAAGCTCCTGCATATCCAGAGCTGGAAGGGACTTCAAAGGTTGTTGGCGCCAACCTTTACGTTGCACAGTGAAGAAACTGAGGGCAAGAGATGAACTGCAAAATCCCAGCCTCCCGGACGGCCACCTCCGTCCCTTGGCATCACAGTCTCACAGTCCTCACCTTCTTTCACGCTCTTCCTAGGATCCTGGGAAGTGGATTTGTGGGGACTGTTCGGGCGTGAGAATTCTGAGGAACCAGGGTCTGGTTGCGAAGGGTTGCGTAGGAAGCGCCAGTAGGAGATGTGTCCCAAGTTAGTATCTTCTAGTTATTGCTTACGTTTTTAGAAACTTAAGAATGGTAAACAGATCACATCTAAGAATGTAGAGTATGAGAGGGAGAGGCCTTAGTGGACTTAGCTCTAGGTCCTTTGGAGTCAGCTTTAGAACTTAATCGTGCTTTAAATTTACAGTCTGTAGTACTCCAAACTGAGTATCAGAATGTCTACATCTTTCCGGGGGAAAAAAACATTTTCACAGGTAACAGTTGTTAATAACCCATTGGGTTTGTATGAAAACTTGAGGGTTCAAAATGATAATTACTTAAAAATTCTGCTAGTCCTCAGTTTCTTCATTTCTCAATTGAAGGTTGTGGACCAGATACTACTTAAGAGCCCTTCCAGCTCACAGTTGTAGTACTGTGACCCGTTATGACTGAGATTCAATTTAATATGTTCCAGGATATCACCCCCTACCCAATTTGTGGCGCTGTTTTTCTTTGTACAGCATTTCTGTGTTTGTGGTATATTGTTCCTTTTAAGTATTCATGAATAGAATGTCATTTGTCACTGACGTCTGGTTCTACTTACATATGGTTAATAGAGAAGGATGTATAGTGGCTCTGCATAATCTGAGCACTCTGACCATAAAAGTTGAGCAGTGCTATGATACTGCTGTCCAGGTTCAGTTTCCAGGAGGCCTGGGCCCTGCTGTCTGTAAAAACACTTTGAATCTAAACACCCTCATGGAGGAACAGTTTCACTGTCAGCTGCCGGCATCTCTGGGTGCATACAAGTCTGTCTTCTTGACCATCCTGACATAAACAACTATTTGTGCATTTCAGATCATACTGGTTCCAAGTTTGACATCGATCTGATGGTTTCACTTCTGAGGCAAGAAAATGCAAGAGACATTTGTGTGATCCAGGTTCCTCCAGAAATGAGATACACAGATTACTTTGTGATTGGTAGTGGAACTTCCACCCGACACTTACATGCCATGGCCTACTACATTGTGAAAATGGTAGGATGCTTTCTTTTCTCTTTTGGATCATTAACTGAATGGAATAGTGCCAGTGCATCAGGCCAAAGAACAACACTTAGAGAATAAACCCATCATACGAAGTTACAGAAGAAGCCCAAATTTTCAAGTTTGCATGAATGCATTTTATGTTCTTTGATAATGAAAGATATGTGAGCAAGTATCCAGCCTTATTGAGTTAGCATATTTTTTTCTTTCCTTTTTTTGAGAAAGAGTCTCGCTTTCACCAGGCTGGAGTGCAGTGTTGCGATCTAGGCTCACTGCAGCAGCCACCTTCCGAGTTAAAGTGATTCTCCTGCCTCAGCCTTCTGAGTAGCTGGGATTACAGGCATGTGCCACCATGCCCAGCTAATTTTGTTTATTTAGTAGAGGCAGGGTTTCTCCATGTTGGTCATGCTGATCTTGAACTCCCAACCTTAGGTGATCCATCCACCCACCTTGGCCTCCCAAAGTGCTGGCATTATAGGCATGAGCCACCGCATCTAGCCGGAAGATAGTATTTTATAACCTGAGGCAAGCTAGAAGACAGTATAACCAGAGGGAGTTCTAGAGGCACTATCCATTGTAAGAGCCACCAGCCATATGTGCCTATTTAATTATAAATTAAAATATAAATTCAGTTCTGCAGTTATATTGCTAGATTTCAGATGCTCAGTAGCCACATGTGGCCAATTGCTACCATATAGGACAGCCATGAAACATTTTCATGATTGTAAAACGTTCTATTGGACAGTGCTGGCCTGGAGTTTCATTCAAATTGTTGAGCATGCCCAGTGTTCCCAAGCACTGTATGGGGTATTGGGAAGGTAAGAGCAGAAAAGATGTAGTCCTAGTCCTTAGGTCTAGTTGAGGAAAGAAAGGGGGATTGTTTTCCAGTTGCACTGAATAAGAATCAGAATGAGGAAGAAACTGTACTTGGAAGCCTCCAGCTGACTCTGGTACCATTCCACGGGGGCAACATACGTCTCTTACTCTGTTGAGAACTGATCATAGAAGAGGCAGTTAAGACCAGAAGAATAGCTGAGATTGTATAGAGAATGGTTGTAAAATAAAAAGGTAGGGGTTGTAGGCAAAACCCTGGTGCAACATGACAGAACAGAAGAAGATGCCAAACAAGGGGTAATTGGAGAGATAGGAAGAAAAGTAGGAAAGCGTACAGAAGAGATACAAAGTGTACCAGGGTCTCTATCAGAGGTTACAGTGGGATGGAGTAAGATGACTTAGTGACCATTGGACTTGGGGATGTAAAAAGAATTGGAGGTTTTACAGAGATGTTTCTTTCAAAGAGGTAAAAGAAATAGAATTACCTTTACAGAGATTTTAGATGAGGAGAGATATGCAAAGGCAAAAAAGTTTTTTTTTTTTTTTTTTTGGATCTGGAGTCTCGCTCTGTCACCCAGGCTGGAGTGTAGTGGCACGATCTCTGCTTACTGCAACCTCCGCCTTCCGGGTTCAAGCGATTCTCTTGCCTCAGCCTCCTGAGTAGCTGGGATTACAGGCATGCATGCACCACCATGCCAGGCTAATTTTTGTATTTTTAGTAGAGACGGGGGTTTCATCATGTTGGTCAGGCTGGTCTTGAACTCCTGACCTCATGATCTGCCCGCCTTGGCCTCCCAAAGTGCTGGGATTATAGGTGTGAATCACCACACCCTGTCCATTTCCTCATTTTAAAATTTGCTGTTCAGTAGCTTAGTACCTTCACATGGATATGCAGTCATTACCACCATCCATCTCCAGAACTTTTTTCATCTTGCAAAACCCAAACTTTGTTCTCATTAAACAATATCTATCCATTTCCCCTTCCCCAGGCAGCTACCACTTTACTTCCTGTCTCTATGAATTTGACTACTTTTCAGTATCTCATAAGAGTAGAATCATACAGTATTTGTCCTTTTGTGCCTGGCTTATCTGACTTAGCATAATGGCTTCAAGGTTCATCCATGTAGTAGCATATGCCGGAATTTCCTTCTTTTTTAAGGCTGAATAATACTCTGTCTTACATATATGCCACATTTTGTTTATCCGTTAATCCATCGATGGACACTTTGATTGTGTCCACCTTTTGGCTGTTGTGAATAATGCTGGTATAAATATGGGTATAGAAATACTGTTCGTGAGGCTGGACGCGGTAGCTCATGCCTATAATCCCAGCATTTTGAGAGGCCAAGGTGGGCAGATTGCTTAGCTCTGGAGTTTGAAACCAGTCTGGGCAACGTGGTGAAACCCTGTCTCTACAAAAAAGACAAAAAGTAAAATAAAAAATTAGCCAGGCATGGTGGTATGTGCCTGTAGTCCCGGCTACTTGGGATGCTGAGGTGGGAGGATTGCTTGAGCCCAGGAGGTCGAGGCTGCAATGAGCTGAGATTGTACCAATGTGCTCCACCCTGGGTGACAGAGCAAGACAGTCTCCCCAAATAAAATAAAATGCTGGCTTCATGCCTGTAATCCCAGCACTTGGCTAGGCCAAGGTGGGTGGATCACCTGAGGTCAGAAGTTCAAGATCAGCCTGGCCAATATGGTGAAACCCTTTTGCACTAAAAATACAGTAATTAGCTGGGTGAGGTCGAGGGGGCCTGTAATTCTGGCTTCTTGGGAGGTTGAGGAAGGAGAATTGCTTGAACCTGGGAGGCAAAGGTTGCAGTGAGCCAAGATCTCACCACTGCACTCCAGCCTGGGAAACAAGAGCGAAACTCAGTCTCAAAAAAAAAAAAAAAACGAAAAAAAATACTGTTTATGTCCTTGCTTTTAATGCTTTGGGGTATGTGCAGAGAAGTGGGATTGCTGGATCATATAGTGATGCTGTTTTTCATTATTTTTTTTTTTTCTAATCAGGAGCCTAGCGCAAAGCTGAATGTTTTTAATTTTTGGAGGCTCTCCTGTACTCTTTCACAGTAGCTTTACATTTCCTCTAGCAGTGCACAGAGTTTCCAGTCTCTCCACATCCTCACCAGCCTTGTTATTTTCTGGTTTTGGTAATAGCCATTCTAATGGGTGTGAAGTGATATCTCATTGTGGGTTTTATTTGTATTTCCCTAGGATTAGTGATGTTGAGCATGTTTTCTTTTGTTTATTGGCCATTTGTATATATTCTTTGGAGAAAAGTTCTTTGCTTTTGTTTGTTTGTTTTAAAGAGACAGTGTCTCACTTTGTTGCTCAGATTTCAGTGCGGTGGTGTGGTCATAGCTCACTGCAGTCTGGAACTTGTGGGCTCAAGTGATCCTCTCACCTTAGCCTCTGAAATTGCTAGGACTACGGGAGTAGGAGGAGTCAAATTCATAGAGACAGAAAGTAGAATAATAGGAGTTACTCAACAACACCCAGCTAATTTTTTTTCTTTGTAGAGATGGAGTCTCACTATATTGGTCAGGCTCTTTGCCCATTTTATCAGGTTGTTTTGTTGTTGAGTTATAGGAGCCCTCTATATATTCTGGATATTAATCCCTTATCAAATATATGATTTGCAGGTGTTTTCTACCATTCTGCGGGTTGCCTTTTTACTCTTTTGAGAGTGTCATTGGATGCACAAAAGTATTTAATTTTGGGGAAGCCCAATTTAATTTTTCTTCTGTTGCCTGTGTCTTTGGTATTACGTCCAATAAATAATTCCCAGACCAGTATTGTGTTTTCCCCATTTTCTTCTAAGGTTTTTATAATTTTAGGTCTCCTGTTTAGGTATTTAACCCATTTTGAGTTCGTTTTTATAGACAGTAAGATTTTCCATGTGGACATGTTTCCTCAGCATCATTTGTTGGAAGGACTGTCCTTTGTGCATTAAATGGTCTTGGCTCCCTTGTTGAAAATCATTTGGCCATATGCACAAGAGTTTATTTCTGGGCTCTGTATTCTATTTCATCAGTCTGCCTGTCTGTCTTTTTGCCAGTTTCACTGTTTTGTTTACTGTAACTTTGTTCCAAGTTTTGAAATCAGGAAATATGAGACTCCAACTTTGTTCTTTTACAAGATTGTTTTGGCTATTTGGGGTGCCTTAAGAATCCATATAATTTTTTTTTTTTTGAGATGGACTCTCGCTCTGTCGCCCAGGCTGGAGTACAGTAGCACAATCTTGGCTCACTGCAACCTCTGCCTCCTAGATTCAAGCGATTCTCCTGCCTCAGCCTCCCAAGTAGCTGGGGTTACAGGTGCCTGTCACCATGCCTATTTGATATAGATTGGATTTGTAGACTGCATTGGGTAGTATTGGAATCTTTACAATATTGTCTTCCCATCCATGAATATGAAATAGCTTTCCATTTACTGGCATCTTTTAAGTTCTTTCAGCAGTGTTTTGTAGTCTTCAGTGTAAAACTCTTGCTCCTGTGGTTAAGATTATTCTGCTATTGTTAATGGAATTTAAAAAACTTTTTCGGGTTGCTTATTGTTAGTGTATAGAAATACAATGGATTTTTGTGTGAATTTGTTTAGTAGTCCTACTTGGGCTTTTTTGTGGGATCTTTGGGGTGTTCCACATGTAAAATTGTATTGTTTTCAGAAATAATTTATAATTTTCTTCCTTTCCAATTTGGTTACCTGTTTCTTGTCTAATTGCTCTGACTAGAACTTCCAGTATTTTGTTGAACAGAAGTAGCAAGTGTAGGCATAGTCTTGTTCCTGATCTTAAAGGAAAGCTTTCAGTCTTTCATCATTGAATATATTAGCTGTGTGCTTTTCTTACATGGCCTTTATTATGTTGAGATAATTTTCTTTTATGCCTACTTTGTTGAGTGTTTTTATTGTCAAAGTGTGTGGAATTTTGTTAAATGCCTTTTCTGCAACAGTTCAGATTATCATACAGAAATTTTCTTCATTCTGTTAATGTGTTATTGCATTGATCAGTTTTCTTGAACTACCTTGCACTCCAGGGATAAAGCCCACTTGGTTATGGTCTGTAATCCTTTTATAATGGTGCTGAATTTGGTTTGCTATTACTTGGTTGAGGATTTTTACATCACAACTTCATTAGGGTATCGGTCTTATGGAATGAGTTAGGAAGGGCTCCTTCGGGGGAAGAATTTGAGGATTGCATTCTTGTTTAAATATTTGGTGAAACTCACCAGAGAAGCCATCTGGTCTAGACTTTTTTGGGAGATTTTTGACTAGTGAACCAATCCCCTACTAGTTATGCTTGTTTCAAACTTTGCATTTCTTCATGGTTCAATCAGTAGGCTGTGTTTCTAGAAATTTTGCTGTTTCATGTAGGTTACCCAGTTTGTTGGTGTACAGTTGTTCATAGTACTCTTTTAATCCTGTTTCTGTTAAAATCATTAGTGTCACCTATTTCAGATTTTAGTTGTCTTTTTTCTTAGTCCATCTAAGAACCAAATCCTAGTTTCATTGATTCTGTCGTGATGTACATGCAATGTCCTTTGTCTCTTGTAACAGTGGCCATCTTGTTTGATATTAGTATAGCCATTTTAACAAAAGAACTGAGACCATTTATAGGATGATGGAGTCCCATTAACATGCTATAAAAGTAGATAAGGTGAAATCAGTGGCACTGAGGCAACCTGGCTTTGTAAACAGAAGGTAGTATCTGCAGTCCCTAAAGGTGAAGGGAAGCTGGGATGAACACAAGTGATGATGTAGGTGAGTACCAAATGCTGACTGAGCCTAGCCTTCCCAGCCTCAGAGGCACCTTGGGGTGACTCCCTCAGAAGGGTTGGGGCAGGAGGATGCAGGAGAGAGGTGTAGGAGGTGGATAAGATTTAGAGGGAGAAATGGTTTCCCTAAGTTGCTGATCACAGGGCAAAGTATAGCAATGAGAAATGAGTAAGATCAAAAAAAAACAACAACAACAAAATCAACAACAAAAAAAACACCACCAACAAACCAAGCTACCAGCAGACCTTCAACAAGAACAGGCTTCCCCTCTCCATCTTCTCTCCCTTTAATAAACAACCTGGCTTTTTGCAGTACAAACACCTGAAATGTGAAAGTGAGCCTCATGTTAAGATTGAAGGGAAGGACACTGATGACTGGCTGTGCGTGGATTTTGGTAAGTTGTTCTGGCATATTTTATAGGTAACTTGGTACTACACTAATGTTGAGTTATTTTCAGTTGCAAAAAGATTGAGATCAAATTGATGAGTGTATTTCCAGGTAAGATTTTTGAAGTGTGATTAAGATTTTTTAGTTCTATTCCAGGTGGTCTTATTCACATGTATAATTTTCACCTAACGACACCAAAGTACTCTAGATAATGCACTCTTGGAGGAAGATATATACTATATGGTGTATATCTGACTAGCCATACAGATCAGGAAGGTGGTAGACAACAGCATAACATAGCAGAGGTGGGAGAGATTCCTTAGTGGTGGTAGAGGAAGGTTTGGGGGCTGGGTTGCACAAATAGATGAGGGTGAGGTTCTTTGAGGCACAAGAAAGGACAAGAGCAGAGGAGTAGAGTTTTGAAAAGATGTAACAACTTTGGGTATTAATGTGTACATAGTTTCAAAGCATCTCCCAACAACATACTATTAGTACAGAGGAGTATATAACTGTATGTCAACAACTGAGGAATCCGAGATTTTATTCTACTTGTAAGTTAATAAGTTGTCCTGCCAGTTTCATGGATACTAGTAAAAGACAAGACTATTACAGTGTTAGAGACAAAGGACAGTTTATTACTTACAGCAGTAGCCAGCATCCATTTTGCACTGGTTTCCTGAGCTCTGGATTCCACATGGCAACACAGGGGCCAGATGACACCAGCACACACAGTTGTAAAAGAGGAACTCAGATGAGGGTGCCTATACCTTTTTATAACAGGAAAGAAGCAGGCCTAGGTTTGCTCTGATGGTTTCTCAACTTTTGTTGCTATTAATGTTTTGGACCAGGTAATTTTGCATGTGATGGAGGGGTGTCTCTTGTGCACTGTAGGATGTTTAGCAGTATCCTTTTTTTCCTTTCCAGTTGTGACGATCAAAAATGACCCTAGACATTACCAATATTACCCAGTTGAGAAATGCTGCTCTAAGCAAAGCTGCCCTTTGCCCTGGAGCAAGACAGTATCTTTCAAGAATATTCACTTTATGGGGCCAGGCACGGTGGCTCACGCCTGTAATCCCAGCACTCTGGGAGGCCGAGGCGGGAGGCTCAGCTGAGGTTAGGAGTTCAAGACCAGCCTGACCAATACGGTGAAACCCTCTCTCTTAAAAAAAAAAATTCATTATGCAAACATCCTTGGATAGTCAGAACAAAAGGCAGTGTTTTGCACAAAAGATATGCAGAAGCGTGTTACCCATGGAGAACTGTCACAGGAAGAGAAACCTGACAGACCATCTTTAGTCTCTTCGATAGCTAGTATCACCCATAATGCTACATATTGCCATCTACCTCCTCCATGTACACTGAGAAAGGCATAGCATCACTTCTGTGGTATTTTTGCCAGGATGTGGTCCACAGTTTGCCTTTTCAGTTACCAGGTGATGCTAATCTGGGAGGCATACTTTGAGAACCACTGCTTTGTTCCCAGAGTTATACTAGTCAGTGTGTGTGAGGTAAAAACAAAAGCAAATGAACTGTTCCTTCATTTTAACTCTTATCTGTCCCTGATAGGCAGCATGGTGATTCATTTGATGCTTCCAGAAACCAGAGAAATCTATGAATTAGAGAAATTATGGACTCTACGTTCTTATGATGACCAGTTAGCTCAGATAGCACCTGAGACAATACCTGAAGATTTCATTCTTGGACTAGAAGATGATGATACTTCCTCTGTGACTCCAGTGGAGTTCAAATGTGAATAAAATATTTTATGCACTGTTTTAGTCATTTCAGATTTGGATTGAGTCACTTCTTGGAAAATATAGCTCCTAAAGCCCATCTCCTTGGTTAGGCTCCTCTTAGAACAAGTCTTGTCTACCTCTTGGGAACTCATGCTAACTGACATGCAGAGACTGTAGGTAAGTGAACTAATAATTGCAAACAAGAATCAGTACACTCTACCCAAACTTCTGACATGCTCCCTTTATCCTGGAAATGTCACCAGAATTTCAAGTTAGCACTGGCTCTTGTACTTGAATTCTCTGCTCAGGTATTTATTAACATAGCTTAAATGTATTTTTTTTCCCCCCCGAGATGGAGTCTTGCTCTGTCACCCATGCTGGAGTACAGTGGTGCAATGTTGGCTCACTGCAACCTCCACCGCCTGGATTCAAGCTATTCTCCAGCCTCAGCCTCCTGAGTAGCTGGGACTATAGGCATGCACCACCATGCCCAGCTAATTTTTTTGTATTTTCAGTAGAGATGGGGTTTCACCATGTTGGTCAGGCTGGTCTCAATGCCTGACCTTGTGATCTGCCTGCCTCGGCCTCCCAAAGTGTTAGGATTATAGGCATGAGCCACTGTGCCTGGCCACTTAAATGTGAATCTTAACCCTGTTTCATGGAATGGCAAAAATTTTTTAAAATAACATAAAACATACCACCAGCCCACTGGTCCTATTATACTTTTTCTTTGAGGTGATAATATTCTTCTAGGAGGACTTCTGAACCCTTCCAGAATACTCCAGTAACAGAAGAAAGCAGCCAGGCGCCGTGGTCTCAGCACTTTGGGAGGTCGAGGCAGGAGAATAATTTGAACCTGGGAGGCGGAGGATGCACGGAGCCGAGATTGCACCACTGCACTTCAGCCTGGGTAACGGAGCGAGACTCCATCTCAAAAAAAAAAAAAAAAAGATTTACATTTAAGCTCAATTAATAAAAATCTGAGGTCAGGAGTTCAAAAGCATCCTGACCAAGATGGTGAAACCCCATCTCTAATAAAAATACAAAAATTAAACAGGCGTGGTGGTGTGCACCTGTAATCTCAGCTACTTGGGAGGCTGAGGCAGGGAATTGCTTGAACCTGGGAGGCGGAGGTTGCAGTAAGCCAAGATGGCACCATTGCACTCCAGCCTGGGCAAGTGAGCGAGACTCTGTCACCAACAGAAGCAAAGAAAGTGTTAGCAAAAACTCTGAAGGCTCTAGTTCATATTCAAGAGTATTATCAAGTTCACATTAGGTACCATGGCTAGACATGGTATACCACAAATCTGTCTAGAGTCTGAAAAACTGAATTGAGACCGTTTACATTCAATTGAAAACCAAAAACAAAACACACTACACAACAAGCTGCACCTAAATGATGAAAAACTTTATTCTGCATCAAGGTATCTGGAAGGTGAAGCTGCATTTGGGGCACATTATACATGAGGAATGATCCATATATGGTGAGTACAAAACTCAATTATATAATTATTTCTTAGCTAGTACCAGATACTCCAAATTACAAATGCTTAAAAGTAAAATATGATTTGCCATACTAAAAGGCTAGAAGTGAAATATGACAGAATTTAAACCAGCAGATATAAATGCAGCACCTATGTGTATATTTTTAAAAAATCAAATATTGGGGAAAAAAATCAAATACTGAGAAAAGCTCTGGCCTTAAACACGTCTTACCTGAAATCCAACCAGAAAGCCAGTTCATGATTTTAGCAATTTTAATTGTATAAAAAAAATATGAATGCTAGGTGAATCCAGTGACAAAAGGGCACTTTTTGGGTTAAAACTACAAAAGAAACTTGTTTTCTGGGAACATTAAGGAAAACATTCTAAATCATTTTCAAAATGTCTAATTGATATGCTGATCTTCAGAAAAACTTGTCTGTATAGAAATTCAACTTGAAATAATGAGACAGAGTGATTTTTTTAAAGGGATATATATATGTATATCTATATACCCTTAAGGTCAGTGTAATATGACTGTGATCATCTTACAAACAAAACACAAAATCAATTCAGAGCAGCATGGCCTTGGAGACCACCCACACCCAACACAATTGTACATACTGATCGTTGCTGTCAAGGAGTGAGCAAATGAGTTTGATATCAAAGGTCATGTTTTCACAGTCATTCAAATTATACCCTCAAAACTTTTCTTGTATTCTACCCTTTGACTTTTTTTTCTTTCAAAGAACTGATTGCAGAGTATACAGAAATCCAGCTATACTTTAATGTACTACTTTAGGTGGAGTCTAATTTCTTTTTTAAATTTATCATTGCTTAAAAATCTTCAAAATAGCTTAGTGAGGCTCATGACAGTGCTGGCCACATGGAGATGTAGCCTTTTGTTACCTTTAAACACTGTCACACCATCCATCACTGTCCCATTGGTCTGAAGTGTACTGGCAAGCTAAGCATCCTGTAAGACAAGCTAAAGCTTGCTTTTTGCCAGTCAGTTTAAAGTCCTGCATCTCTTCATTGATGCACTTTCTCTAGATATTGATAGTCAAAAGCACAAAGCATTTATTATGCATTCACTCATGTAGCTAAACAAAAAACTGAAGTCTCCTGAAGCCATTTAAACCAGCCGTTCCAAAACCTCCTGCCACCACTTTGTTCTGTTAGTACCATCAAAAACTTTCTCAACTATAAATGAAAGAATAAATGGTAGTGCTGCTCTCCAGATCAGATATTAGGCACTGCTCCATATCTTTGAACATTTGATTTTTTAACAATAACTGTGTCAAAAGCCTCAAAAAACCCTGAAATTAATTTTCCAGCTTTACTGTCACCAACCAGAAGTAAAATTCTTAATTTGCTTGTTAGCTGATTGCTGTTAAATTTATTTTTTAAAATATGGTTGGACCTTTATCATTATAAAGTATATAAAATTTTCAAAAAAAAGGAAGAATTTTGCTTTTCATTGTATTACTGAATACCTGAGGTAGTTGAGTAAAAATGCACGTTTAATACCCCTGCCAACACCATTCGGCACTTCCCTTAGGCTACTCATGTTAGTGTTAGGTAAAAATAAGACTCAGAACAGTTTTCTATGCTAATGGCTTAACATTTAAGTTCCTGTGATAATTATTCTGATCCAATTTTAACAATTGGATTTAGGAGCAATCTATTTGATGAATTTCGTGAAAGCATCATTAAACCAATTTCTGGCATTATGGGGGAATATTAAGAAGAATTAGAATATTTGTTATACTGTGAGACTACAAAGGGAAGTGCAGAGCTCTTCTCTTTCCCTCCCTCCCCCACCCCTTTTTTGTTTGTTTTAAAGCTGGGTGTCATATATTTCAGAGAGCATAAAGTATACATTCTCACAGAGACAGGAGTTCAAAAGTTGCCTGGTCCTCAGAAACAACTGGCTAGGTAAAAACTTGTGCATGTGATTCTGGATAGGGGGTCAGCACCCATCTGTTGGTTAAGCAATCTGTCTTTGGTTTGGCATCTGCCTCTGTGGTGGGCTGTTTCCTGAGCCTTTACTTCCGTCTTGACTGAGGTGGTCCACTTGGCAGAGCTTTCTGTTGTTGGTGCTGCTTTACCTGAGTCAGAATTTCCTGAATTTTTCTCTGGGCAACCTGGAAAAGGACAGAGATTTGAAATTCAGCTTTAGCAAAAGCTACTATTGTACTCCATTTTGACAATTTCAAGTAGAAATCCATTTGATGATTAGACACATATTAGGCAGTTTGCTAGTAGTCTCTAAAATCACCTGCTAAAAGGGAGAATAAAAGTCTTAAGCATCAAACAACCTTAACTAATTGTATCAGGGAGGAGCACCTGTGTGGGAATTGCTTCCATTTGAGAAAGATACAAAAGCTTATCATTTCAGAGCCCACTTGCCTGGCAAGCATAGAAGTGACCAGTTATTTTGACAACCACTTGGTCATTCTCATCAGGTGTCTGGTCACGAGGGACAACAACTTCTGCACTTGACAGATTCTGAAGTTCATTCACCTGAAAGAGATAAATATAAATCATATTAAGTCGCATTTTAAAAAACTTACTTCCTGAGCACTTACACTGAGCTATGTATGGCTTTACAAATTTCATTTGATCCAGTAATAATTCCATGAGGTTATCGGAATTATCTGCACATCAAGATGATTAAAGCTCATCCAAAGAAATTGATTTGTCAAGTTACACAAGTGAATGGCAAAACCAGATTCAAATCCTGAGTATGATTCCAAAGTGTATGTACTAATCACTTCAAATTATAGTTTTGAAACCCACTTACAAGTTATATGTATTAGAGACTAGAAACAGTTTGCTTTTTTTCCATTACAGATGTAACAAGCCGTAGATGAAATTTTTAAAATTCCTGTTAAGTGTTTGTTCAATAAAAAGCTAAAGTTTTATCAAGAGAATGTTAAATGCCCTTTACAAATATGGGACAGTCCTCTCACATGAAGGGATCTGAAATAAATGCATTACTTTCACTAGTAGCTGACACTAACACTCAGGAAACAAAACGCAGTCTTCTCCAAACCTTGGTCAAGATGGTCCTGCTTTTTATAAATTAGCCAAAATTCGGGGACTTGGAACTCCTAAGTACCTTTCAACGCCTTCCCTTTCATACCACTGCACAGGTTTTGCTGAAGTACTTGCCGTTTTGCCTCCTTTTCCAATAACTCTGCCAGCAGCAAAGGATGGCACTCTGATGTGGGCTTCAAGTTTCACCTCTTCTTTAGGACTAACAAAGTTTTCTTCTTTAATTTTTCCATAAATTCTTCCCTGAGCCTACATAAGAGAATATATCCTATTAGTGTCGTTGATGTATGGAATGGACAAGGTCAGTTAACTTGAAAGATGGCCCAAATCCAAGCGAGATAGCCCCTGAAGTGATATATTTCATAGATGGTTGAAAATAGCATAGAAGAGGGCAGTTAGGAAGCCCTATAAGGTTGACAGTAACTATTATCTGTTACAGTAGAGCCAACTGAATGGTTGATTAAGAAAGGATAAGCCATACTCTTCTGACAAAAATAGTTAAAGGAAATTAATAGCTTAACTAAAAATAAATTTTTGTGGACAGATGGCCATTTGTACTACAGTTGTGACAGGTAGAACCTTTCATGCTGGCCATGAGAAATTAATTGCATTTTTTTCTTGGAGACAGGGTCTTCTTCTGTTGCCCAGGCTGGAGTGCAGTGGTGTAATCATAGCTCACTGCAGCTTCAACCTCCTGGGCTCAAGCCATCCTCCCACCTCAGCCTCCTGAGTAGCAGCTGGGACTACAGGGTTGCACCACCACACCTGGCTAAATATATATATATATATATTTTTGAGACTGAGTCTAACTTTGTTGCCCATGCTGGAGTGTGGTGGCCCAATCTTGGCTCACTATAACCTCTGCTTCCCAGGTTCAAGTGATTCTCCTGCCTCAGCCTCCCGAGTAGCTGGGATTACAGGTACCCACCACCATGCCCGGCTAATTTTTTCTGTATTTTTAGTAGGAATGAGGTTTCACTCTCTTGGTCATGCTGGTCTCAAACTCCTGATCTCAAGTGATCTGCCTGCCCCAGCCTCCCAAAGTGCTGGAATTAAAGGCATGGGCCCCCTCACCTGGCCAAGACACTTCTGATATTCAGAGTCAATACATTGTATCACCTACTGCATGCAACTAGAAGTTATATATAAACAACCTGTTACACACAACCATTAGCTCCAAGGAAAAAGAAGCCTGAGAGAGTTGGTCTGTCAAGCTGCCAGGGTGTAAACCCCAAAAACAATGGTATCCAACATGTGTTCACTGATTAGAAAGCTCAGCTCATTTTAGGGCATTATAGATAGAACAAAATTCATCTTGATACCCTATATTCCATTCATCCTTAACGTCTCAGGCCAGTGATGTAGATATTACTGTTACTTAACACAGTCAAAAGGACACTAGGGGGAGAGAGATCCAAGATGGCCGCTTAGCAGCAGCTCAGGATTGTAGCTCCCAGTGAAAGCACAGAGAGTGAGTGGATGCCGCAACTGCAGACGAATTTTTGATGCCCACAAACGGGGAGATTCCCGGCGAAGGAGCCACATGGGTCACCAGTGCGACTCTTTTGGCTGGCGCGGCTGTTTTGCCGGCGCCCCTGCGTGGCGCTTCTCAGTGCGGAGTATACAGGACTGGGTGCCCTTTTAGTTGGGCTCCACTGGTCCCATCCCCACAAGGAGAAGAGCAATTGGAAGCGCTGAGGACTGAGAGCAAGCACAGCTGAACCTGGGAAGGCCCAGCTCTGTGGGGAAGGGGCATCCACCGAAGGAAAACTTAAGAAACAGAAAAAACTTCATCACCAACAAGCCGGACGTCCACTCAGAGACCCAATCTGAAAGTCGGCAACTATAAAGACGACAGGTGGATAAATCCACAAAAATGGGAAGAAACCAGTGCAAAAAGGCTGAGAACACCCGAAATCAGAATGCCTCTCCTCCTAGAGGGGATCCCAGCTCCTCATCAGCAAGAAAACAAGGCCTGAAGGAGGATGAGGATGATGAACTCACAGAATCAGGCTTTAGAAGGTGGATAATAAGAAACTTCTGTGAGCTAAAAGAACATGGTCTAACCCAATGCAAAGAAACTAAGAACCTTGAAAGAAGATTTAATGAAATTCTCACGAGAATGGACAACTTAGAGAAGGATATAAGTGAATTGATGGAGCTGAAAAACACAACACGAGAACTTCACGAAGCATGCACAAGTTTCAACAGCCGAATTGACCAAGCAGAAGAAAGAATATCAGAGGTCGAAGATCAACTCAATGAAATAAAACAAGAAGGCAAGATTAGAGAAAAAAGGGTAAAAAGGAATGAATAAAGTCTCCAAGAAATATGGGACTATGTGAAAAGACCTAATCTACGTTTGGTAGGTGTACCTGAATGTGACAAAGAGAATGAATCCAAGCTGGAAAATACTCTTCAGGATATTATCCAGGAAAACTTCCCCAACCTAGCAAGGCAGGCCAATATTCAAGTCCAGGAAATACAGAGAACACCACAAAGATATTCCTCAAGAAGAGCAACCCCAAGGCACATAATCATCAGATTCACCAGGGTTGAAATGAA
>PVKP010034684.1:0-23997 GCA_004027715.1 Plecturocebus donacophilus | reverse complement strand
CCTCGGGCTCCCAAAGTGCTGGGATTGCAGGAGTGAGCCACGGCGCCCAGCCCTTGCTCATCTTCTTATATCCAGCTCCTAGGAAACAACGTAGTAAGCTGCTCTGTAAGTTCATTCAGTGAATATCTGCTGAGCAGATACATGAATGGAAGCCGTGGTTTTTGTTTTTCTTTTCCTTGCAGATAAGTCACAACTCTAAGACCCTAGTGGTCTGAGAAAGTAGAGATTCGTAGTTTTCCAAAGGGCAAATTCCCAGAGGTTTGAAACAATTTCCCAGCTATATCTAACACTGATAACCTCAACTACCAGAAAATGTCCTTAATTTTCTCTTTTGCTGTCTGTGTGGAGATCAAGTCCTTGAGCAGCTAACAAGAAGGGCCAGATTCACCAGGGCCTTGGAAGGCTGCCATCCAATGTGAATCTAAACCTCTGTGCTGACTCACTACCATGCAAACATTCCTGCTATTATATAGCTTTAGTGAACAAACTGAGGCCTTGAAAATGAGTCTCTGGGTAAATGCGGAATAATTTCTAGCTGTGGCCCTTCCTCAACAGAGTGTAGTAAGATTGGGCAATGCAAGAGGTTCATTATGCATGAACATTATTCACAATAATATATTAATATTAAATACATTTAATGCTGGCTGGTCATGGTGGCTCACATTTGTAATCCCAGCATTTTGGGAGGCCAAGGTGGGAGGATTACCTGAGGCCAGGAGGTCAAGGCTGCAGTGAGCTGTGTTCCCATTACTGCACCCCAGCCTGGGTGAGAGAGCGAGGCCCGATTTCCAAAAACAACAACAACAAAATGCACCTCATGCTCTGAGATGAGCATTATGCAAAGTGTTTTTTTTTTTTTTTGAGACGAAGTCTTGCTCTGCTGCCCAGCCTGGAGTGCAGCGATGCATTCTTGACTCACTGCACCTCTGCCTCCCAGGTTCAAGCAGTTCTCCTGCCTCAGCCTTCCCAGCTATGTGCCACCATGCCCAGCTAATTGTTTTGTATTTTTATTAGAGATGGGGTTTCACCATGTTGCCCAGGCTGGTCTTGAACCCCTGAGCTCACGTGATCCACCTGCCTCGGCCTCCCAAAGTGCTGGGATTACAGGTGTGAACCACCGTGCCTGGCCAAAGTGTTTTAGATGCACGAACTCATTTAACTCTCATACCGATCATGACATGTGATCTGGGTTCTGTGATTAGCTCCATTTACAGATGGGCAAACTGAGGCACTGGCACAGGATTTGACTCCAGTCAGATCTCTAGAGCCCGTGCTCTTAAGCTTATGCCAAAAAAACCCACAAAAAAACTCAAAACAAAAAGTGTTTTTGAGAACTATATTTAAAATGTCTTCATATTGTCTCCTAGAGCATTCTTTTCTAAAAGGAACATTCCAAATAGTGTGTGGTCTTCAGACCTAGAAACTCTTTGGCCCAAATTCTGACAAGGCTGACTCTTCCCAGAAACACAGGAGCAGCCATGAGTGTGGGCAAAAATTCTGCACTGGCCAGGTGCAGTGGCGCACGCCTGTGATCGCAGCACTTTGGGAGACCACGGAGGGTGGATCACCTGAGATTGGGAGTTTGAGACCAGCCTGGCCGACATGGTGAAACGCTGTCTCTACTAAAACACAAAAATTAGCCGGCTGTGGTGGTGTGCGCCTGTAATCCCAGCTACTCGGGAGGCTGAGGCAGGAAAATCGCTTGACTCTGGGAGGCAGAGGCTGCAGTGAGCTGAGATTGTGCCACTGCACTCCAGCCTGGGTGACAGAGCAAGATTCTGTCTCAAAAAAAACTATTGTGCCCAGACTTCAGTGGTCTCCTCCTGTAACTGAGGCAATGCAGCCCCCTCTGTGGACAGGGTAGGGTGGGAGAGGTGAAGGTGCCAGCACTCCTGGGTTTGTCTGAGGGCCACTCTGGAAGAGCACTGCAGATGCTGGTCTCTGAATGACCTGTTCCGTGTCAGGTAGAGTGCCAACTCTCCAAACCTTACCAATTTCTCCACTGCATCTGCATGCTTCTCTATATTCAGTTCCCTTGAGAAAAATGTCCTTAAAAAAAACAAACTGAAATAGGGTCTGGCTGTAATGCCCAGGCTGATCTCAAACTCCTGGGCTCAAATGATCCTCTCGCCTGAACCTCCCAAAATGCTGAGATTACTGGCCTGAGCCACTGCACCTAGCCAAGAGAAAAACGTTCTACCTGGTTCTTCAATTCATACTCACTAACCTTCACAGAAGAACAAGAAAAGAAAAGAAAAAACTTGAGGAGTCTCCCTGCCAAGGACGAAGACAGAGCTCCAGGGGTCTCTGCAGAGACAGAGGGGCTGAAGAGTCCCTGCGCATGGAGCCGAAATATCAACAGTATCAGCAGCTACATCTTCCAGAGTCTCTTTTCTTCTTTTCCCATTTCCTAAAAGTATAACTGCAATAATTTATCTTACATGATATTTAATCAATAAACGCCATCTAAATCGTTTTTGGAGGCTGGGTGCCACGGCTCACTCCTGTAATCCCGGCACTTTGAGGTGCTGGGGTGGGCAGATCACTTGAGCCCAGGACTTTGAGACCAGCCTAGGAAATATAGTGAGACCCTATCTCTACAAAAAATACAAGAATTAGCTGAGTCTGATGGTGCACGCCTGTGGTCCGTTACTCAGAAGGCTGAGGTGGGAGGATCACGTGAGCCCAGGAGGCTGAAGCTGCAGTGAACCGAGATTTTGCCACCTCACTGCAGCCTGAGACAGAGCAAGTTGTCTCAAAACAAATAAATAAATACACAAAAATTAAAAGATAGTTTTAGGGGTCCCCAAACCCAATTTTCCCATTGGATAAAACCCAAATAGGATGTAAATGCATAAAACAGTTGAGAAGCACACCCTTCTATTTTCAAAACCAAAAGCACCCCTTGACTTGGTCTGGAGAGCAAACATGAATCTTGGAGCCCTCTCTGGAGCCGGCTCCCTTCTCACGGGCGTGGCAGGCCCTGCCTTCTGCACTTACATGTCCCAAGAGGCACCAGCCTGCCCGCCGAAATCCAAAGCCACATAATGTCAACACAGTCCTCCTGTGTAAATATTTGGTCCAGGGAAAATGCCTTGAACGCTTGTACAACCAATTTTCTGGCAGGCGGTGAGATGAAAAGGAGAATAAATGGATGCGTTAAAATAATTTCTTATAAAAGCCCAGACAATCGCTGTGCAGCCTTCATCACAACACACACTAAACGGTCTTTCCTGCCGCCCTCTCTCCGGTCATCCTCCCCACCCCCAGCTCTCCTAATAAAAAGCACGCTGAGTCTTCAGCTCTGCTGGCAAGGAGAATTAAATTGCTATTCGCCACCTGGTGTTGTCTTACTTAACATATTTCCAAATCGCTCTCAAGTCTCCCTTTGAAACTCAGAGTTTAGATACTAGAATGAAAGGAAAGAAAGAAGAGAGAAAAAAACAAAAAGAAAAGTGAGAAAATCTGCATAATTTGCAAACACTGTCTTTTTAACAGGCCGTAGTCTGTTTTTTCTTCTCTTTGCCTTAATCTTCTGTTCATTATCTCATTTGTTTTCTCTTGTTCTTCTTTCTTTTTATCCTTCAGAATTTAATCAAAGAAGAAATATGTTTCTTCCCATGACAAAACCATACTTGAGTTCAAAATGGGGTAGTCTGGGCGTTTTTAATAGAGTTGTTTCTTTGTTTAGATGGACTCTCGCTCTGTCGCCCAGGCTGGAGTGCAATGGCACCATCTCGGCTCACTGCAATCTCTCCCTCCTGGGTTCGAGCGATTCTCCTGCCTCAGCCTCCTGAATCTGGGTTTACGGGAATATACCACTATGCCCCACTAATTTTTTATTTTTTGTAGAGATGGGGTTTCGCTGTGTTGGCCAGCCTGGTCACAAACTCCTGACCACAAGTGATCCGCCTACCTCGGCCTCCCAGTGCTGGGATTATAGGCATGAGCCACCAAACCCGGCCATTTTTAGTAGAATTTTATCCCAGAAGCTATGAGATCCTGCCCATTGTAACCCTGTTTTTATGTTTTCAGGGTCCCTTCCTTTTGATTTCTTCCTTCTTCTTTTTTTTGAGTGCAGTGGCGTGCTCACGGCTCACGTAGCTTCAACCTCCCAGGCTCAAGAGAACCTCCCACTTCAGCCTCCTGAGAAGCTGGGACTACAGGTACGTGCCATCGTGCCCGGCTGATTTTTTATTTTTTGTAGAGACGGGGTTTTGCCAGGTTGCCCAGGCTGGTCTCAAATTCCTGGGCTCAAGCGAACCGCCTGCCTTGGCCTTCCAAAGTGCTGGAATTACAGCTGTGAGCCACCACACACGGCTCATTTAATGTATTTGTTCAGCAAACCTTTTGTGGAGGACTTATTCTTGTCTAGCACCATGCTCTTTTCTTTTCCCACTGTTTTCTGCTTTCTTTTTATTTCAATTATCAACTACCAAGGCAGCAGAATCATGAAATTCAACAGCTCTCTCACCTGCACAAAAGTCCCCTCCTTTCAACTGTAAGACACTCTTCTCTCTGCAGCTTTTTGTAATACAATGAAGAATTTTAATTAGCAAAAAGTTTTATAAGACTTTATCAAATAACAAATACTTAATTTCTACTAAAATGAGTTGTTTCCAAGGAGTAGGGGTGAGTCATCCTCAACAACCATTGACAATGTTTTTCTTCTAAATAAGGCTCAGAGACACTTTGGAAGCCCCATTTCATCCACTATAATAGCAACTTGCTGGTGGAGTGCTGTGCCTCACACCTGTATTCAGCACTTTGGGAGGCTCAGGTGGGTGGATCACCTGAGGTCAGGAGTTCGAGACCAGCCTGGCCAACATGGTGAAATCCTGTCTTTACTAAAAATACAAAAATTAGCCAGGCTTGGTGGCAGGCACCTGCAGTCCCAGCTACTTGGGAGGCTGAGGCAGGAGAAGTGCTTGAACCCAGGAGATGGAGGTTACAGTGAGCCGAGATTTCACCATTGCACTCCAGCCTGGGTAACAGAGCAAGACTCTGTCTCAAAAAAAAAAAAAAAAGGCAACTTGCTGAGGCCTGCAACAGGAGACAAGGAAAAGAATCAGTTGATAAACCAACAACAATTGCAGAGTCAATTTAGGATTCTTTAGGCAATTCATAATCTGAGAAAAAAGGTAATAGGACTCACAAATGAAATAACTCACAGTAAAGCATTTTATTGGTACACACTTTACTGATGGATTGCCTACTGGTGGGATTAACCTAGCGACAGATGTCATGGAAGGTAAGCGTAGTTTCCAAAGGAAAAACTGGACAGAGTTGGAGTGAGAAGGAACCTCTCTCACATATTTATACCCATCCTGTTTTTTTGTTTTTTGTTTTGAGACTGAGTCTCACTCTGTCACCCAGGGTGGAGTGCAGTGGCACAATTTTAGCTCTCTGCTATCTCTGCCTCCCAGATTCAAGAGATTCTCCTCCCTCAGCCTCCTGAGTAGCTGGGATTACGGCTACGTACCACCATGCCTGGCTAATTTTTTTTTTTTTTTTTTTAGTATAGATAGGGTTTTGTCACATTGGTCAGGCTGGTCTCAAATTCCTGACCTCAAGTGATCCTCCTGCCTCGGCCTCCCAGAGTGCTGAGAATGCAACTGTGAGGCACCGTGCCTGACCTATTGACAGGCATCCTGTTTAAGAGATGTTTCAGGCCAGGCGAAGTGGCTCACACCTATAATTCTAGCACCTTGGGAGGCCGAGGCAGGAGGAGCACTTGAGGTCAGGAGTTTGAGACCAGCCTGGGCAGCATGGCATAACCCTGTCTCTACAAGCCTCTAAGCAAGAGTAGCAAAATGTTGAAAAGGCAATTAACACCTGTATTTTAAAGAACAGCAGAGAGCAGGTTAGATGGATGGTTTCAGAAGCCATAAAAATAACCGAGGACAGTGTGTAGGTGAAAGAAAGAGCTTACTCCTGGTGAGTGACAAGATACTGTAGTACATAGTTCATTCGCGTTTTCTGTTGTCTTAACACTTGCTTTAACTGGGTGGTTTGAGCATTAATAAGGAGATGGCTTGTGTATTGTTATCTTGATGAATAATTTCTTTTTTTTTTCTTTTCTTTTTTTTCTTAGGACGACATCACCTGAAGATGAATAATTTCTTTGGAAAAAAGTACGTGCAAATGTAATGAGTGTTGTATCCTTACCTATCTGTTTGCTGCATCTGGAAGTAAATCTAATCTCAGTCAGAAACTATCAATAAAACAGGAGGCAGTTACCTGCCAACAAGCCGTAGAGCTGAAATCTAGCCCTATGTGAAGTGCTGCAGGGTGAGAAATCTCACCTTAAAAAAAAGTGGAGCTCGCAGGTCTCGGTGGCTCACACCTGTGATTCCAGCACTTTGGGAGGCCAAGGCGGGCGGATCACAAGGTCAAGAGATCGAGATCATCCTGGCCAACATGGTGAAACCCCCGTCTCTACTGAAAATACAAAAATTAACTGAGCATGGTGTCGTGCGCCTGTAGTCCCAGCTACTCTGGAGGCTGAGGCAGGAGAATTGCTTGAACCCGGGAGGCGGAGGTTGCAGTGAGCCGAAATCACACCGCTGCACTCCAGCCTGGCGCCTGGCGCCAAAGCGAGATTCTGTCTCAAAAAAATATATAATGATAATAATAAGTGGTGCTTGGTAAAAGATAAGAGAACAAAATATAACAGGAAAAGACCCATGAGATAAAGCCATAGTTACAGAAAATCTAGTAGAAGCACTTGCTTTCAAAAAGGCTGAACTCCAGACAGGCAATAATTCACTGATTCGGGGAACTTTCCAAATAACAAAATATTCTGTATTTCAGAAGTGTCTTGAGCTTGTAGGAGATGGGAACAGAGAAAGGGGATGGTGCTCATTCAGGTCCAGCTTTGTTTTTATGCTGAACAGAAGTTCTCCCAGTGAGAATATTGAGTCTCCAATAAGATAGGACGACATTTAAACAAAACAATCTTTTTTTTTTTTTGAGACAGAATCTTGACCTGTTGCCCAGGCTGGAGTTCAGTGGCACAATCTCAACTTACTGCAACCTCTGCCTCCTGGGTTCCAGCGATTCTCCTGCCTCAGCCTCCCGAGTAGCTGAGACTACAGGCACTTGCCATCATGCCTGGCTAATTTTTTGTATTTTTAGTAGAGACGAGATTTCACTGTATTAGCCAGGAAGGTCTTGATCTCCTGACTTTGTGATCTACCTGCCTAGGCCTCCCAAAGTGCTGGGATTACAGGCATGACAATCCCTTTTTTTAAAACTTGCCAAACCATTTGAGAATGTGCAGATGCTCTTTTATTTATATCTTTAGTTATTCCACAGGTTTTTAAATTTGATTTGCAATACGATCATAGTAGCAAAAAGTCATGTTAATTTTGTATTTGATAGAAAAATATTCAATAGTAATTATAATAGCAAATGATAGTGCTTTACCAATAATGCTGAACACTTTTGTGAATTTTGCAAAACTGATAATGTTGAAAAATTAATGTAATTCAGGAAAGAGTTAAAAGCCCAAGATAATGTTAATTGATCCTGACAATGATTTATTTTTGCAGTTTGCACAGAGTCCTTAAAAGGAGATATTTCTTGAAGGATGAATAGGGATTTGGCAACTGAAAGCAAAATAGGACGATGTTCTAGCAGACTGTATGGCGTGGGTAGAGGCATGCCCATCAGGAGAGGCCCTGGCATTCGGGGGAGGGGCTCCAGTGACCGGCGCATGAGTCTTCTCTATCTCTGCTGGGGGTGCTGGCTCATGCAGGCTTCACTGAGCCCTGTGAGAAAGGGAAGCATGACATTCAGTTATGAAAGAAGGGCTGGGCACGCTGGCTGATGCACGTAATCAGTACTTTGGGAGGGCAAATCACTTGAGGTCAGAAGTTCGAGACCAGCCTGGCCAACACGGTGAAACTCTAAAACTACAATTAGCCGGGCGTGGTGGCACGTACCTATAGTCCCAGCTACTCGGGAGGCTGAGGCAGGAGAATCACTTGAACCCGGGAAGCGGAGGTTGCAGTGAGCAGAGATCGCACCACTGCTCTCCAGCCTGGGTGACAAAGCGCGAGTTCATTTGAAAAAAAAGAAAAAGCAGTTAGTAATAATAACAATGTAGCCTGGAAGGAGAGCCAAACCGGTGCTCACTGACTTCTGTCTGCCTCTGTGGATCCTCCTGCCCGTGCTCACCCTGCTCCGTGCTCGGGAGGGCGCCCTGGTCTTTCAGTTTCCTGCTGGGCTGAAGCAATGCGAGCACAGCAGGGGATCCGTGGCGGGAGTGGGGAGGGACCGACTGCATGGGTTCCCTGTGGCCTGTACCCAGTGCCACAGCCCCTTCTAAAGCCCTCTCCAGCAAATCTCCATCTGGTACCCAGTAACTATTCCTTTCCCCTGCTTCTGTAGGCCTAGGAATAACAGTTCCCTGTGGTTTACTGTACAACCAGAGTGTACAATGCCAGGTACTGTGTCCTCCGCTAGCTCTGATGGATTTCCTTAAAATTTACACTCAACATGGTAAATAATCCCTTCATTAAATTATTTTTTTATCATCTATTTTTCTTTTCTTTGAGACAGGGTCTCTGTTAACTAGGCTGGAGTGCAGTGGTGCCATCATACCCCCAGGCTCAAGTGATCCTCCTAGCCTCCTGAGTAGCTGGGACTAGACGCGTGCACCACTGTGCTTGACTAACTTTTAAAAATTATTCTTTGGGCTGGGCACCGTGGCTCACGCCTATAATCCCAGCACTTTGGGAGGCCGAGGCAGGCGGATCACCTGAAGTCAGGCGTTTGAAACTAGCCTGGCCAACATGGCAAAACCCCATCTCTACTAAAAACCCAAAATTAGTGGGACATGGTGACAGGTACCTGTAGCCCCAGTTACTTGGGACGCTGAGGCAGGCGAATTGTTCGAACCCAGGAGGCAGAGGTTTCAGTGAGATGAAATCATGCCACTGCACTCCAGCCTAGGCAACAGAGTGAGACTCCATCTCAAAAATATATATATAAATAATTTTTTTTTTTAATACAGAGTCTCTCTCTGTTGCCCAGGCTAGAGTACAATGGCGTAATCTCAGCTCACTGCAACCTCTGCTGCCCAGGTTCAAGCAATTCTGCCTCAGCCTCCTGAGAAGCTGAGATTACAGGCATGTGCCACCACACCCAGCTAATTTTGTATTTTTAGTAGAGATGGGGTTTCACCATGCTGGCCAGGCTGGTCTTGAACTCCTGACCTCAGTTGATCCACTTGCCTCTGCCTCCCAAAGTGCTGGGATTTACAGGCATTAGCTTCTGTGCCTGGCTTTTTTTTTTTTTTAGAGATGGAGTCTCACTATGTTGCCCAGGCGGATCTCAAACTCCTGGCCTTAAGCAATCCACCTGCCTTGGCCTCCCAAAGCACTGGGATTATAGGCATAAGCCATTGCACCCAGCCCCATCACCTAATTTTGAGTACGCTATCTGTTTCCTGCTAGGGCTCTGCGAGATACACTCTCTTCCCCTAAAAGGAGATGAAGCTGGACTTGCTAGCAGTCTTCAGAAAGCTGAGCAAAATCAGAGCCAAGAGACAGAGATGGGAGCTTGAGAACATCCTTTGAGCACCTGGACCCAGTTTCATCTGCAGCTAGCTGTATCCTAGTCTTTCTAGAAATGGAAAAAATACATTCTCTCATTTTTCACTATGCTAATTGGTACAGGGTACATAGAATTTATGGCGAGACTCCCGGCTGCCTGCCTGTGAAGCAGCACAGGAACATAGTTCTCATCTTGGTCAATATCATGTGGTCAACGGCAGGTTGGTTTATTTCTTGATATTGTTATCTCTAGAATATTTATAAGCTGAATGTTCGCATGGCCCTGCTAGCCTATCATGTGGTATAGTTAATTAAGACATTCAAATCACAATAGAAAGCCTAGCTTTTGTGCAAAGGGTATTGGCAATGCAGTTCAAGGTTGAAAAGAACATTATTGGTTCAATCCGAATGGGCAGATGTAAAAAATAATAAATAAGTAAATAAAAGAAAAAAAAGAACATTGTTGGAAGGAATATTGACAGTATTCCCTCAAGAGATCCAGAACATTACATAGAAGTTTCATGTTATGCTTCCTTGTACTGGTAATTCAGAATCCTAGGAACAGAGGACTTACAAGGAAAACATAGATAATACACTTCATCACTGGCCAGGCGTGGTGGCTCATGCCTGTAATCCCAGCACTTTGGGAGGCCAAAGCAGGTGGATCACTTGAGGTCAGTAGTTTGAGACCAGCCTGGCCAACATGGCGAAACCTCGTCTCTACTAAAATATAAAAATTAGCTGGACGTGAGTGTCTGTAATCCCAGCTACCCGGGAGGCTGAGGCAGGAGAATCACTTGAACCTGGGAGGCAGAGGTTGCAGTGAGTCAGAATTGTGCCAATGTACTCCACCAGAGGAAGACTCCGCCAAAAAAAAAAAAAAAAAAAAAAAGCACTTCTCTGGGTCTCTGGCAGCCTGAGAAGCTGGGTGGATCTGCTTTGGTGCCTGTCACGGCAGATGCCGGGATTTGCCTACTCAGTATCCATTACGACCTCTTCTTCCTTGCTAATACAACTCACATTTTGTTGGAACACCAATATCCCAGCCCTAGGATCTAGAGCACCCTAGATCTGGTCTAATCAGTACAAATCAATGTTTTCTACTACTGTAGTCTCCCTAAAGCTAGGGATGGCCATACGCTCGTATTTACCCAACAGCACCTAAAGGAAAGTCTACAGGTGCGGTTTAGAGCAGGGTCTCTCGGCCTCAGCACCATTGGCACTTCGGGTCAGATAATTCTTTGTTGCGAGGGGTTTTTCTGGAGATTGACGAATGTTTACATCATCCCTGGCCCCTACCCACTAGATGACAATAGCGCCTCCTTAGTTGTGACAACCACAAATGTCTCCAAAACAGTGTGAAATGTTGTCTGGAAAGTAAAATTGTCCTCAGTTGAGAACTACTGTTTTAGAGGAAAGATCTTGCTTGGCTAATAAAGGACAATCAATGTACCTGGTACCTCCTTCTCTCCCCTTCTTGCCTTGAACAGGATGTGAGGATTGCACCTGCAATAACCATTCTGCAACTGTTAGGAAAAAGTCAAAAGATTCTCCTCGAAACCGTTGCATTTTACAGCAATCACCTCTCCTCTGATGTCTTATTATGTGAGGGGGGAAGTGCTCTTTATAGTTAATGTCACTATAGCAAAACTTTCTGAACTTTGAACCAAAGACATCTTGTCTTAGTTCATTTTGTGTTTCCATAACAGACTGCCAGAGACTGGGTGATTTATAAAGAAAAGAGGCTTCTTTAGCTTGTGGTCCTACAGGCTGAGAAGTTCAAGGGCGTGGCCCTCGCTTCTGACAAGCGCTTTTGCGCTGCAGCATAACATGGTGGAAGGTCAAAGAGGAAACAGACACGTGCAGAGGGGCTGAACACAAAGGGCGCCTTCACTTTATAACAACATGCCGTCGTGGGAACAAACCCACTCCTGTGAGAACTGATCAACTTTCGTGAGAACTCACTACCGTAAGAACAGCACCAAGCCACTTGAAAAAGCAGCACTACCATGAACCAAATGCCTCCCATTAGGTTCCGCCTCTCAGTGTTGTTACATTCGCAATTAAGTTTTTGTTTTTTCAAACAAGGTCTTACTATGTCGTCCAGGCTGGATCCAAACTCCTGGGTTCAAGCAATCCTCCTGCCTCGCATCTTGAGGAGCTGGGGCTATGGCAGTTATGTTTTAACATGAATTTATTTGGGGACAAATCATATCCATACTATAGCACATTGTGCTCAAGATATTGACAATGCAATTAATGGTTTAAAAAGCTTGATGGGAAAGAGTAGGGACAGTGCATGCAATAAAGTATGTATAGTGAAGCAGGGTGTGGCGTGCTCCCTACTTTAGCATAAATGCAGTACTGAAGATTCCAGGATGTGTTTAATATGATTTTGCATATTTGATTAATATGTGAAAATCAATTGCATTTCTACTTAAATGGAAATTAAAACATTTATAATGGGCCGTGTGCAGTAGCTCATCCCTGTAATCTCAGCACTTTGGGAGGCCGAGGTGGCCAGATCGCCTGAGCTCAGAGTTCGAGACCACCCTGGGTAACATGGTGAAACCCTGTCTCTACTAAAATACAAAAAGTTAGCGAGAAGTGGTGGTGCACACCTGTAGTCTCAGCTACTCAGGAGGCTGAGGCATGAGACTCACTTAAGCCTGTGAGGTAGAGGTTGCAGTGAGCAGACACCCCACTGCTGCACTCCATCTGGGGCTACAGAATGAGACTCCGTCTCAAAAAAAAAAACAAAAATTAATGATCTAGAAAAATATTTAATACTTGAAAATAAATCTGATGAAAGATGTACAAAATGTGTACATTGAAAACAGTAAGGCCGGGCACGGTAGTTCACGCCTGTAATCCCAGCACTTTGGGAGGCCAAGGCAGCTGGATCACCTGAGGTCAGGAGTTTGAGACCAGCCTGGCCAACATGGTGAAACCCCATCTCTACTAAAAATACAAAATTAGATGGGTGTGGTGGCACCTGCCTGTAATCCCAGCTACTTGGGAGGCTGAGGCGTGAGAATCGCTTCAACCTGGGAGGCAGAGGTTGCAGTGAGCTGAGATTGCCCCATTACACTCCAGCCTGGGCAACAGAGCAAAACTTCGTCCTTATGTCGTACCCTTCTTTATCCCTGAAAACTTTCCTTGCTGGGATTCTGCTTTGTCTGAAACCAATATAATGACTCCTGTTTGCTTCTGATTGGTGTTATGTATATCCTTTTCCAACCCTTTACTTTTTTATCTTTTTTTTTTAGAGGGAGTTTCACTCTGTTGCTCAGGTTGGAGTGCAGTTGCACAATATCGGCTCACTGCAATCTTCCAAGTGGCTGGGATTACAAGCCTGAGCCACCACGCTCGGCTAATTTTTGTAGAGATGGGGTTTCACCAGGTTGGCCAGGCTGGTCTCGAACTCCTCACCACAAGTAATCCATCCACCTCGGCCTCCCAAAGTGCTGGCATTGCAGGCAAGAACCACTATGTCCAGCCACCATTCTGTTCTTAACATCGCCTGCCCTACGGGAAACCATTTTAGCAGAGCATAACCTTCTTGGGCTCTATCAGAGCCTAACTGACCTTGGGAAAGGAAATGCCCAACTCCAGCCCCCTCCAATCATGCTGTCCCACCTAAGGAGGGAGGGAACTGAAGCACTGGTGAAGTTCACAGTTCAGGGGCACAGGCTCACCCAAGGACGGAAACCTAACCGTAGGTCTACAGAACGCTTCTCCTCTCTGCACACCTTACCACCACAAAACTAAAGGCCTATTTACCACTGGTCCTTTCACTCAGTACAACATGCCTGGCAATCAAGAAAAGAATTACAATCCATACCAAAAGAAAAAACACAGTTTGAAGAGACAGGATAAGCATCAGAGCTAGATGAGGCAGAGGTGTTGGAAGTATCAGATCAGGAATTTCAAACAACTAGGATTCAGTTGTTTGAAAAAAAAAGGGTAAAGTAGACAGCATAGAAGAACAGATGAACAATGTAAGCAGAGAGATGGAAAGTATAAGAAAAATAAACAGAAAAGCTAGAGATCAGAAGCACACTTGCAATCACAGCTACTCATAACAGAAATTAGGAATAAATTTGATGGGCTTATTAGTAGGCTGGAAATACCTAACAAAAGAATCTCTGAGCTTGAAAACATCCCATTAGAAATCTCTGAAACTGAAAACAAAAAGAGACTAAGAAAAAAACACGGAATATTCAAGAACTGTGAGAAAACGACAAACGGTCTAACATGTACACAATGATAATACCAGAAGGAGAAGAAATAGAGCTAGGAACAGAAGAAATATTTGAAACAACAGTGACTGAGAATTTTCCCCAAATTAATGCCAGATACCAAACCACAGATCCAGGAAGCACAGAGAATAGCAAGCTGGATAAATACCAAAACAAAACAAAAAATACCTTGGCATACCATATTTAAATTACATAAAATTCAAAGATGGGCCCGGCATGGTGGCTCATGCCTGTAATCCCAGCACTTTGGGAGGTCAAGTTGGTGGATCAGCTGAGGTGAGGAGATCGAGACCATCCTGGCCAACCTAGTGAAACCCCTTTTCTACTAAAAATACAAAAATTAGCCAGGCGTGGTGGCTAACACTTGTAATCCCAGCTACTAAGGAAGCTGAGGCATGAGAATCACTTGAACTTGGGAGGTGGAGGTTGCAGTGAGCCGATATCGTGCCACTGCACTCCAACCTGAGCAACAGAGTGAAACTCCATCTAAAAAAAAAAAGATAAAAAAGTAAATGGATGGAAAAAGATATACCATAACACCAATCAGAAGCAAACAGGAGTCACTATATTGGTTTCAGACTAAGCAGAATCCCAGCAAGGAAAGTTTTCAGGGATAAAGAAGGGCACGACATAAGGATAAAGGGAACAATTCTCCAAGAAGACATAACAATCTTTCATATATTTGCACCTGACAACGAAGTGTCTAACCACATGAGGTAAAACAAACAGAACTACAAGGATAAGTGATTAATCCATTATTCTAGTTGGAGACCTTAACATCAATTTATCAGAAATAGGTTCAGCAAGCAGAAAATCAGTAAGAACATAGTTGAATTCAACAACACCATCAATTCACTGGACACAGGGACAACTATTGACTACTTCATCCAGCAACAGCAGATTACACATTTTTCTCAAATTCACATAAAACACTCACCAAGATAGACAGATTCTGGGCCATAAAAGGGTATCTTAACAAAATTTTACAAACAGAAGTCATACAATGCGTACTTTCTGACCACAATTAAATAAAACTAAAAATTAATAACAGAACAATAGCCGGAAAAATCCCGAAATACTTGGAAATTAACACATTTATAAGTAACAAATGTGTCAGAGAAGAATTCTTGAAGAGAAAATTTTAAAATATTCTGAACTAAATGAAAATGAAAATACAACTTATCAAAATGTGTGACATGCAGTAAAAGCCATGCTTAAAGAGAAATAAATAGCATTGAATGCATGTATTAGAAAAGCAGAAAGCTCTATAATCACTAATGTAAGGTTATACCTTAGGAAACTAGAAAGAATATTAATTAAGAGTAAAATTAAATCCAAAGTAAGCAGAAGAAAAAAAAATAATTACAGCAGAAATCAAGGAAATGAAAAACAAGAAATCAATAGAGAAAATCAATCAAACCAAAAGCTAATGCTCTGATAAGTTCAATAAGGCCAGGTGTGGTAGTTTACACCTATAATCCCAGCTCTCTGGGAGGCCAAGGCAGGCAGATCGCTTGAGGTCAGGAGTTTGAGACTAGCCTGACCAATATGGTAAAACCCTGTCTCTACTAAAAATACAAAAATTGGCTGGGCGTGGTGGCAAGTGCCTGTAATCCCAGCTGCTCAGGAGGCTGAGGCAGGAGTATCACTTGAACCCGGAAGTCAGAGGTTGCAGTGAGCTGAGATCACATCACTGCACTCCAACCTGGGAGACAGAATGAGACTCATCTCAAAAAAAAAAAGAGAGAAAAGTTCAATAAAATTGATAAGCTTCTAACCAAGTTAAGAAAAAAAGAGAAAGAACACACATTATTAATGTCAAAAATTACATATTTCATACTTCATGGACATTTAAGGGATAATAATGAAATGCTATGAACAACTCTATACCTATAAATTTGATAACCTACATGAAATGGACCAATTCCTTAAAAGACATAATCTGCCAAAACTTATACAAGAAGAAATAAATAATCTAAATAGGCCTGTATTTATTTTTAAAATTTAGTCAATAATTGGTAACTTCCCAAACAGAAAGCACCTGGCTCAGATGGGTTTAGAGGTGAATTCAACAAAACATTTATTTTTTGAGACGGAATCTCTCTCTGTCGCCCAGGCTGGAGTGCAGTGGCACAATCTTGGCTCACTGCGACCTCTGCCTCCCAGGTTCAAGCAATTCTCCTGCCTCAGCCTCCAGAGCAGCTGGGACTACAGGCCCATGCCACCATGCCCAGATAATTTTTGTATTTTTAGTAGAGTCGGGGTTTTACCCCGACTCTGGCCAGGCTGGTCTCAAACTCCTGACCTTGAGATCTGCCCACGTTGACCTCCCGAAGTGCTGGAATTACAGCTGTAAGCCACTGCGCCTGGCCTCAACAAAACATGTAAAGAGGAAATTACACCGATTTTCTCTAATCTCCTTTAGAAGATAGAAGCAAAAGGAATACTTCCTAATTCATTCTATGAGGCTAGTATACCTCCCAAAGTGCTGGGATTACAGGAATTAGCCACCGCAGCGGGCTCAGATGACATAATTATCCATATAAAAAATCCAATAGCATTGACAAAATAACTGGAACTAATAAGTAATTTTACAAAGGTTGCAGAATACAATGCTAATATACAAAAGTCCATTGTTTTTCTGTATACCACCAATGAACAAATAAAATTTGTGAGTGGTGGTGGTGTTTTTTGAGGCAGAGTTTTGCTCTTGTCACCCAGGCTGGAGTGCAGTGGCATGATCTCGGCTCACTGCAGCCTGTGCCTCCTGGGTTTAAGCAATTCTCCTGCCTCAGCCTTCCAAGTAGCTGGGATTACAGGTGCCTGCCACTGTGGCCAGCTAATTTTTGTATTTTTAGTAGAGACAGAGTTTTATCATATTGGCCAGGCTGGTCTTAAACTCCTGATCTCAGGTAATCCACCTAACCTCGGCCTCCCAAAGTGTAGGGATTACAGGCATGAGCCACCGCACCCAGACTTTTTTTTTTAAATTTGAAATTAAAACATATTACATAGTACCATTTACATTAGCAGCCCCAAAAGTAAAATACTTAGGTACAAATCTAAGAAAACATGTACAAGTCTTATGTGAGGAAAACTATAAAACTCTTATGAAAGACACCAAAGGAAAACTAAATAAATGGAGAGAGATTCCATATTTACCAATAGGAAGACTCAATATTGTCATGATGTCAGTTCTTCACAATGGAACAAAATAGAAAGCCCAGAAATAGAATCACATAAATACAGTCAATTGATCTTTGAAAAGGAGTAAAGGTGGGTCGGGCGCGATGGCTCACGCCTATAATGCCAGCATTTTGGGAGGCTGAGGCGGGTGGATCACGAGGTCAAGAGATCGAGACCATACTGGTCAGCATGGTGAAACCCCGTCTCTACTAAAAATATGAAATTAGCTGGGCGTGGTGGCACAGCCTGTAGTCCCAGCTACTTGGGAGGCTGAGGCAGGAGAATTGCTTGAACCCGGGAGGCGGAGGTTGTGGTGAGCCGAGATCGCGCCATTGCACTCCAGCCTGGGTAACAAGAGCGAAACTCTGACTCAAAAAAAAGAAAAGAAAAGGAGTAAAGGTGATACAATGGAACACAGTCTCTTCAACAAATGCTGCTGGAATAACTAGACGTCCACATCCAAAAAAATAAAATGATTCTAGACACAGACTTTACACCCTTCACAAAAGTTCACTCAAAGAGGATCATATACCTGAATGTAAAATGCAAAACTATGCAACCACTAGACAGTAAGGTAAGAGAAAATCTGGACTGCTGAGGGTTTTCTGATGACTTTTTAGATACAACACCAAAGACATGCTCCCTGAAAATAAGAAATGATAAGCTGGACTTTATTAGAATTAAAATTTTCTGCTCTGAAAAAGACATGCCAAGAGAAAGAAAAGGCAAGCCACACATCAGGAGGAAGCATTTGCAAAAGACTTATCTGATGAAGGACTGTTATTCAAAATATACAAAGAATGCCTAAAACTCAGCAAGAAGAAAACAAACAGCCCGATTTTAAAATGGGCAAAAGACCTGAACAGATGCCTCACCAAAGAAGATACACAGATGGCAAATAAGCATATGAAAAGATGCCGCACATCACATATCACCAGGGAAATGCAAATTCAAACAATAATGAGATACCACTGCACACCTATTAGAATGACTGAAGTTCAGAACACGGACAACACCAAATGCTGGTGGAGATGTGGAATAATAGGAGCGCTCATTCATTACTGGTGGGAATGCAAAATGGTATACAGCCAGATTGAAAGGCAGTTTGGCAGTTTCTTATAAAACTAAGCATTTTCTTACCATATGATGCAGCAATCACAGCCCTTGGTATTTACCCAAAGGAGCTGAAAACTTATGTCCACACAAAAGCCTGCACACAAATGTTTATAGCAGCTTTAGTTTTAGTTGTCAAATCATGGAGGCAGTCAAGACATCCCTGGTAGGTAAATGGATAAATAGACTGTGGTATATCCAGAGAGTGGAATATTATTCAGTGCTAACAAGAAAGGGGTTATCTGGTCCAGCGGTGGCTCATGCCTGTAATTCCAACACTTTGGGAGACTGAGGCAGGCAGATCACTTGAGGTCATGAGTTCGAGACCAGTCTGGCCAACATGGTGAAATCCTATGTCTATTAAAAATACAAAAATTACCCGGGCATTGTGGCACACACCTGTAGTCCCAGCTACCTGGGAGGCTGAGGTAGGAGAATTGCTTGAACCTAGGAGGTGGAGATTGCAGTGAGCTGAGATCACACCACGGCAATCCAGCCTGGGTGACAGAGCGAGACTCTGTCAAAAAAAGAAAAGAAGGCCAGGTGTGGTGGCTCATGCCTGTAATCTCCGAACTTTGGGAGGCCGAGGCGGGTGGATCACCTGAGGTCAGGAGTTCAAGACCAGCCTGGCCAACATGGTGAAACTCTGTCTAAAAAAAAAAAAAAAAAATAAAAAAGAAAAAAAAAAAAAAAAAAAAAAAAAAAAAAAAAAAAAAAAAAAAAAAAAAAAAAAAAAAAAAAAAAAAAGAAAAGAGAAGAAAAAGAAAGAAAGAAGCTATCAAGCCATGAAAAGACATGGAGGAAACTTAAATATGTATGAAGTGAAAGAAGACAATTTGAAAAGGCTGCATCCTATGTGATTTCAACTATATGACATTCTGGAAAAGCCAGACTCTCGAGACAGTAAATAGATCAGTGGTCTTCAAGAGGCAGAAGGAAGGGATGGACAAACAGGCAGACCACAGAGGATTTTTAGGCTAATGCAACTATTCTGTGCTATACTATAATGGTGGATCTATGTCATACGCTTGTCCAAACCTAGAGGGTGGGCAACACCAAGAATGAGCCCTAATGCAATCTATAGACTTTGTGTCAATGTAGGTTGATCACGTGTGACAAATGTACCCTCCAGTTGATGCTGGTAATCGGGAATCCATGCATGTCTGAGGGCAGAGGGCATATGAGATATCTTTGTACCTTCCTCTTAGTTTTGCTGTGAATCTAAAACTGCTCCTTTAAAAAGTCTATAAAACAAACAGACAAAAAGGTCAGATGTAGTGGCTCACGCCTGTAATCCCAGCACTTTGGGAAGCCAGGGTGGGAGGATCACTCAAGCCCAGGAGTTCAAGATCAGCCTGGCCAACATAGCAAGACCCCATTTCTACATTATTTTTTAAAACAAAAAATAAAATTTGAATTAAAAAAATTAAAAAGAAACCTCAACCCTTTTCTTACACCATACACTAAATTAACTTGATCATGGACCTATGTATAAATGCTTCAACTATCAAATCTCTAGGGAAAAAAAAAATCTCTCTCTTTTTTTTTTAGAGACAGCGTTGCTCAGGCTGGAGTGCAAAGAAGATCATACTCATTGTAGCCTCAAACTCCTGGTTCAAATGATCCTTCTCCATCCGTCTCCTAAGTTACTGGGACTACAGGTGCACAGAAAATCTGTTCTTACTTAGAGTAGGCAAAGAGTGTTTAGATAGAACAAAAATATCAGCCTACGAAAGAACAGAATTGGTAAGTTGTACTTTATCACAATTAAGATCTTCTGTGCCTTCAAGGCCATTGAAAATAAAATGACAAGCCACTGGGGAGGAAAACATATTAATATATTTGCAACACATATATCTGACAAAGACCGTGTTTCTGGACTATATAAAGGACTCTCATAACTCAATAATGAGAAGGAAAAAAAACCCTTTTATTTGCTTTTGTTGTTTTGAGACAGGGTCTTGCTCTATTGCCCAGGCTGGAGTACAGTGGCACAATCATAGCTCACTACAGCCTCGAAGTCCCAGCCCCAAGCAATCCTCCCATTTCAGCCTCACAAAGTGTTGGGATTAAAGGTGTGAGCCACCGAGTCTGGCCCCACCTAATTTAAACATGTGCAAAAGATTTCAACTAACATTTTACAAAAGAGAAAATAGAAATGGCCAATAAGTCCATGGAATGATGTCATCAGAGAAAAGTATATTAAAGCACAATGAAAACTGTGCATACCCACCGGAATGGCTAAAAAAAAAAAAAAAAACTGACCAAATCAAATGTTGGTCAGGATGTGAAGTGACAAAAACTCTCATAAATGGCTCATGGGAATGTAAAATATGAAACACGCAATTTGGAAAACAACTCAGCCATTTCTGACAAAGTTAAGAATATGGGCTGGGTGCAGTGGCTAACCCCTGCAATCCCAGGGAGGCCAAGGTAGCCAGATAACTTGAGGTCAGGAGTTTGAGATCAGCCTGGCCAACATGGCGAAAACCCGTCTCTACTAAAAATACAAAATTAGCCAGGCATCGTGTCTGCACCTGTGGTCCTAGCTACTTGGGAGGCTGAGGCAGGAGAATCTCTTGAGCCTGGGAGGTGGAGGTTGCAGTGAGCAGAGATTGCACCACTGCGCTCCAGCCTGAGCAAAAGAGCAAGAATCCGTTAAAAAAAAAAAAAAAAATGTACTTACAATATGATCCAGCAATTCCACTCCGAGGCATTTACCCAAGAACAATAAAAACACATGTTCACAGAGACTTTTACAAATAGTCCTAGCAGCTCCATGTATAATAGCCAATAACTGGAAGCAACTCACACATCTCCCAACTGGTGAAAAGCTGCACAAATTGTGGTACAGATAATGGAATGCTACCCAGTGACACAATGTAAAACACTGATGCAAAAACCACACAGAACAGTCTTAAAAGCAAAAAAGTAGCAAGAGCCTGGGCGTGGTGGCTCACACCTGTAATCCCAGCACTTTGGGAGGCCAAGGCAGGCGGATCACAAGGTCAGGAGTTTGAGACCAGCCTGGCCAACATAGTGAAACCCCGTTTCTACTGAAAGTACAAAAATATTAGCCGGGCATGGTGGCGTGTGCCTGTAGTCACAGCTACTTGGGAGGCTGAGGCTGGAGAATCACTTGAACCCAGGAGGCAGAGGTTGTGGTGAGCTGAGATTGTGCCACTTCATGCATCCAGCCTGGGCAACAGAGTGAGACTCCGTCTCAAAAAAAAAAGCAAGACATAAATGAGTGCATGCTATAGGATTATAGGATTACATTTACAAGAAATTCTAGAAAAAGCCAAACTAGGCCAGGTGTGTTGGCTTATACCTGTAATCCCAGAATACTGGGAGGCTGAGGTGAACACTGTAATCCCAGAACACTGGGTGGATCACAAGGTCAGGAGTTTGCGACTAGTCTGACCAACATGGTGAAACCCCTGTCACTACTAAAATACACAAAATTAGCCAGGGTTGGTGGTAGGCACCTGTAATCTCAGCTACTCAGGAGGCTGAGGCAGGAGAATGGCTTGAACCTGGGAGGCAGAGGTTGCAGTGAGCTGAGATGGTGTCATTGCACTCCAGCCTAGGTGACAGAGCAAGACTCTGTAAAAAAAAAACAAAAAACAAACAAAAAAAACCACTAATCTATAATATATTTGCTGCCTGGGTTGTGGGGGAATTGAGATTTTCTGTAAAAGGACACAAGGGAATTTTCTGGAGTATTAAAAATATATTTTTTCTTTTTTTTAGCCCAAAAGTGAAAATATTGATGACCTATTGATTGGTTTTCTTCTGCTATTATTATTTGTTTAGAGATGAGGTCTGACTTTGTCACCAAGGCTGGAGTGCAGTGGCACCATCATGGCTTACTGCAGCCTCAGCCTCCCAGGTTCAAGTCACTTTCCTAGCTCCAGTCCGCTGTCCTCACATCAGCCCGAGCAATATTTATGTTTAAAATCAACATCTGGGGCCAGTCGCGGTGGCTCACACCTGTAATCCCAGCACTTGAAAGGCCAAGGCAGGCAGATCACTTGAGGTCAGGAGTCTCAGACCAGCCTGGGCAACATGGTGAAACCCCGACTCTACTAAAAATACAAAAACTAGCCGGGCATGGTGGCGCACGCCTGTAATCCCAGCTCCTCGGGAGGCTGAGGCAGGAGAGTTGCTTAAGCCCAGGAGGTGGAGGTTGCAGTGAGCTGAGATCAATCATGTCACTGCACTCTAGCCCAGGTGGCAGAATGAGACTCCATGTCAAAATAAATAAGTGAAAATAAAATCAACATCTGCTGATAAAGCCCTGCACAACCTGCCCCCTGCCATCCTTTCCAATGTCATGAGGGAGCTATTTCCCCTCACTTACCTCACTGAGGACCGTCCTGATCTTACTTTGGGTTCATCACGTGGTCTCCTGCCTCAGGACCTTGGCCCATGCTGTTTTCTTTGCAAAGACCTCTCCCTCACCCCCACACAGCTTATTCCTCAGGCTCTGTTAAAATACCACATTTTTGGAGAGGCTTCCCTGACTCCTCTTTTCCAAATCTAAATAGACCTCTCGACTCCTCTCTTTCATTTTAACCGGGGTTTCACAGCCATGGCACTTGTCACAATTTGAAGTTATCTTCCTCTTTCTGGCTATAACTGGTATATCCTGCTTCACCAGATGAAGTGAAACTAATTTGTACTGCCTTCTTCTTCAAGTCAGAACTGGCTCTCTCTGCCACTTGCACATTTCCAGGAAGCTCGTTTACCTCTCTTGAGTTTTTCTCCTTCTATCAGACTGGCCCCACGCTTCAGGGATTTACTTAGATTGAAGGAGCCAATTCTGACCTCAGATATTTTGACAAGAATAAGCCTCTGATCGATTTACAAGTTTACTGGTTTTGTTGTTGTTGTTATTTTGTTTTTTCACTGTTGTTGCTCCCCATGTGGTTAAAAACTGGCCCTGGCCAGGCACAGTGGCTCACGCCCGTAACCTCAGCACTTTGGCGGTCTGAGGCAGGACGATCTTTGAGCACAGGAGTTTTGAGATCACACTGGGCAACAGAGTCAACCATCCCCACATCTCTACAAAACATCAAAATAAAACAATGAGCTCGGCGTGGTGGCACATGCTTGTAGCCTTAGCTATGTGAGAGGTGAAAGCAGAGAGGGTCGCTCGAACCCAGGAGATCAAGGCTGTTGTGAGCCGTGATTGTACCACTGCAGCCCAGCCTCGAAGACAGAGCGAGACTCTGTCTATAAATTTAAAAAGTAAATAAATAAAAATAAAATTGGATGGCTTCGAGAGACCTGCTGGCAGAGCGAACCCCAAGGGTCCTGAGGGAAGCTGGTGAGGAGGGAAGGGGTGTCTGGTCACCCTCTTGTAGCTGATGCTTCGAGGAGCCGGCAGGTGTCAGCCAGTGGGTTACAGATGAGGAGACCCGGGGAGACGGTAAGGGAGTCGGGAGTCAAGCAGGCATGTGCTCTCCGCAAAAGCTCCCAGGGGTGGTAGCTTTGGCTGGATCTCACAGCGGACCTGGGTGTCAGTTTACCCGAAATTTATCTACACTCTGAAGTGGAAGGGACAGAGCCACAAAACTGGTAGAAAGGAGTCTTAGTGGCCGGGCACAGTGGCTCATGCCTGTAATCCCAGCACTTTGGGAGGCCAAGGTGGGTAGATCATGAGGTCAGGAGATCAAGACCACCCTGGCCAACATGGTGAAACCCCGTCTCTACTAAAAACACAAAAATTATCCAGGCGTGGTGGTAGGCGCCTGTAGTCCCAGCTACTCAGGAGGCTGAGGCAGGAGAATCGCTTGCACCGGGGAGGCAGTTTGCCATGAGCCAAGATCGCACCAATGTATTCCAGCCTAGCAGAGTGAGACTCTGTCTCA
>PVKP010034683.1:9834-24096 GCA_004027715.1 Plecturocebus donacophilus | reverse complement strand
CTGGCTTCTGTGGTATGAGGGTCTCTGGATCCCTCAGCCTGCTGAGCTGAAGAGAGACTTAACTGGGGAAAGAGCAGGTGCAGTTAGGAGGTTGCTGTAAAAATGCAGCAGATGGTGGCTGGGGTCTGGAGGTGGCAGCAAAGGGGATGGTAAGTGGCTGAATTCCAGGTATATTCTGAAGTCAAGCTGGCAGGATTTGCCGACCCATTGGGAATGGCTGGGGAAAGAGAGACATCAAGGCCAGCTCCGCAGGGCTTTGTCCTGAGCAGCAAGAGGGCAGGACTGCAGAACATGTGGCCTTGGTTGGTGCTAACACTCACGTCTTGTTCAGACATGCAGCGTGTGGGACGTGTGCAGCAGACCCTGTGGAGATGTCCTTGAGGCACTGCACGGGTTGGGGCCTGGTGTCCAGGCTGGGACGTACAACAGTGTTACTGTTACAGAGGACATTGAAGGCTCTGCGACTTAGATCACTCTAACTCCTAGTACGTCTATCTTCCTGTTTTCTTAGATAGGATCATATGGGGTTAATATATATATTAAAGATCACTTTAAATAAACAGATAATAACAGATTTTAGGTTTTTCTATTTTTGCTTTTCAATTTTATCTTTATTGTTTATTTTTCTATATTATTTTTGTTTACTATATTATTTTTCTAATTCCTTAAAATAAGTAATGTTCTTTTCTTTTTCTTCTTTAACAGCAAAGGCATTTTCTTTAATAACAGAAGCTCTGCATAAAACTTTGCTGTGATGTCTTCCTTTTTACTGGTTTCTAGATACTAGTTTTGTTACTTTCCTCTTGAGTCAAAGGTTTACTAGGAGTGTGCTTTTTAATTTATAAATAGTTAAGATATTTTGGTTATCTTTTATTATTTCTAATTATATCAGATAATAATTGGGAAATGTGGCCTATAAATCTCTACATTTATAAGTTTTCAAATTCTAAGTTCATGACTGATTTGTTTTATTCACATAAACAAGTGTATGTTCTGTATTTTTTTCCTTGTTTTCCTCATTAAGTCAACATAATTTCTTTTTCTTAATTTTTATTTTAAATTCAGGAGTACATGTGCAGGATGTGCAGGTTTGTTACAGAGGTAAATATGTGCCATGGTTGTTTGCTGCATAGATCATTGCATCACGTAGGTACTAAACCAGCATCCATTAGCTATTCTCCTGATGCTCTCCCTCCTACCCTCCACCCTCTGACAGGCCCCAGTGTGTGTTGTTCCCCCACCATGTGTTCTCATCATTTTGCTCCCACTTAAAAGTGAGAACATGTGGTATTTGCTTATTCCTGTGTGAGATTGCCAAGGATAATGGCCTTCAGCTTTCTCTGTGTCCCTGCAGAGGACGTGATCTCATTCCTTTTATGGCTGTATAGTATTCCATAGTGTATGTATGTGACCACATTTTCTTTATCCAGTCTATCATTGATGGGCATTTAGGTTGATTCCATGTCTTGGCTACTATGAGTAGTGCTGCAGTGAACATGTATGAACTATGTATCTTTATAATAGAATTATTTACATTCCTTTGGGTATATACCCACTAATGGGATTGCTGGATCAAATGGTATTTCTGCCTCTAGGTCTTTGAGGAATCACCACACTATCTTCCACAATGGTTGAACTAATTTACATTCCCACCAACCATGTAAAAGTGTTCCTTTTTCTCCACAACCTCTCCAGCATCTGTTTTGTTTTTGTTTTTTTGAGACAAGAGTCTTGCTCTGGAGTACAGTGGCATGATCTCAACTCACTGTAACCTCTGCCTCGTGGGTTAAAGCAATTCCCCTGTCTCAGTCTCCTGAGTAGCTAGGATTACAAGCCTGCACCACTATGCCCAGCTATGTTTTATATTTTTAGTAGAGATGGTGTTTCACTATGTTGGCCAAGCTGATCTTTAATTCCTGACTTCATAATGCACCTGCCTCGGCCTCCCAAGGTGCTGGAATTACAGGCATGAACCACTGCACCCTGGCCTTGACTTTTTAATAATAGCCATTCTGACTGGTGTGAGATGATATCTCATTGTGGTTTTGATCTGCAGTTTTGTAATGATCAGCAATGTTGAGCTTTTTTTCATATATTTGGCCACATTTATGTCTTTTGAGAAGTGTCTGTTCATGTCCTTTGCTAACTTTTTAAATGGGTTATTTGTTCTCCCAGCACCATTTAATAAATAAGGGATCCTACTTAATAATTAGGGATATATCCTAGCTTGATTCCTAGGTATTTTATTTTTACTTTTTTGGGCAGTTGCAAATGGGAGTTCATTCATGATTTGGCTCTTGGCTAGCCTGTTGTTTGTATATAAGAATGCTAGTGATTTTTACACATTGATTTTATATCTTGAGACTTTACTGAAGTTGCTTATCAGCTTGAGAAGGTTTTGGGCTGAGATGATGGTGTCGGCAAACAAAGATAGTTTGACTTCTTCTCTTATTTAAATACACTTTATATATTTCCCTTGCCAGATTGTCCTGGCCAGAACTTCCCTGCAGTCCTGTTTATACGGGTATTGTTAGAACTGCCTTGGCAATGGCAGCCCACCTCTGTAATGGCAGACTCTCTCTGTAATGGCGGGCTGTTGGACTACTTCCATAGTGGTGGATTACCTCGATAATGGTGGATGCCCCTCCCCCACAGAGCTGAACTATCCTAGGTTCAGCTGTGCTTGCTGTGAATCTCTCAATCCAGAGCATTTCAGATTGCTGTTTTTTTTTGTGGAGATGGGACCAGCTGAGCCTGATCACCTGGCTCCCTGCCTCAGATACCCCCGCCTTTTTTTTTCAGTTGAATGGGCGACTCTGTCTCCCAGGTATTCCAGTTGCCTGTTGAAAAGGTGCTGGGATCTGTGTGATTTCCCATGTGGCAACCCACTGTGCCGGCTGAAACAGCAGTGCTGAGATTCATGGCACTTTTTTGCCCAGGAATCTCCTGGCCTGGCTCCCTGTTTCAGTCCCCTTTTTTATCAGTTGAATGGGTGACTCTGTCTCCCAGGAGCTCCAATTGCCAGCTAAAATGGTGCCTAGACCCGTGTATTTTGTGCAGAGACCCGCTGCGCTGGCCAAAACAGCCACGCTGGCCAAAACAACTGCGCTGGTGACCCATGGGGCTCCTCCACCTGGGAATCTCCTGGTCTGTGGGCAATAAAATTCCATCTGGAAATGCGGCATCCACTCACCCTCCATGCTTTTGCTGGGAGCTGCAATCCTGAGCTGCTCCTAATCAGCTATCTTGAATCCATCCTCTCTGGAAAACACCTGAGTGAATTTCTTAATCTTGAGTTCTAATTTGATTGCACTGTGTTCTGAGAGACTGGTTATGATTTCAGTCCTTTCGCATTTGCTGAGGAGTGTTTTACTTCCAATTATGTGATCAATTTTAGAATGTCATGAGATGATGGGAAGAATGTATATTACATTATCGTTGGGTGGAAAATTCTGTATATATCTTATCAGGTCCACTTGATTCAGAGCTGAGTTCAAGTCCTGAGTGTCTTTGTTGATTTTCTGTCTCGACGATCTATCTAATATTCTTGGTGGGTTGTTGAAGTTTCCCAGTGTGGGATTGATTCATGAATCTAGGTGCTCCTTTATTGGGTACATGTATATTTAGGACACTTAGCTCTTCTTGTTGAATTGAACCCTTTACCATTATGTAATGCTCTTCTTCATTTTTTTTGATCTTTGTAGATTTAAAGTCTGTTTTGTCAGAAACTGGGATTGCAACCTCTACTTTTTTCTGTTTTCCATTTGGTTGGTAAATTTTCCTCTCTTTATTTTGAGCCTATAAATGTCTTTGCTTGTAAGATGGGTCTCTTGAAGACAGCATACTGATGGGTCTTGGTTCTCTATCCAGCTTTCCATTCTGTGTCTTTTAATTCAGGCATTAGGCCATTTACATTTAGTTAGTGTTATTATTATTATTAATTATTATTATTATTTTATTATTGTTGTTGTTGTTGTTGTTTTTGAGGCAGAGTCTCTTTCTGTTGCCCAGGCTGGAGTACAGTGGTGCATCTCAGCTCACTGCAACCTCCGCTTCCTGAGTTCAAGCTAATCTCCTGCCTCAGCCTCCTGAGTATCTGGGACTACAGGTATGTGCCACCACGCCTGGCAAATTTTTTTGCACTTTTAGTAGAGATGAGGTTCCACTATGTTGTTCAGGCTGGTTGAACTCCAGACCTCAAATGATCTGCCTGTCTTGGCCTCCCAGAGTGCTGGGATTACAGGCGTGATCCACTGTGGCCCGCCTAAAGTTAGTATTATGTGTGGATTTGATCCTGTCATCATGATGCTAGCTGGTTATTTTGCAGACTTTTTTTGTGGTTGCTTCATAGTGTCACTGGTCTGTGTACTTCACTGTGTTTTTGCAGTGGCTAGTAATGGGTTTTCCTTTACATATTTAGTGTTTCCATCAGGAGCTCTTGCAGGGCAGGTCTGGTAGTAACAAATTTCCTCAGCATTTGCTTGTCTGAAAAGGATCTTATTTTTCCTTTGCTTATGAAGTGTGGTTTGGCCAGATTTGAAATTTTGGATTGGAAATTATTTTCTTTAAGAATGTTGAATATTAGCCTCCAATCTCTTGTAGTTTGTAGGGTTTCCACTGAGAGGTCCACTGTTGATGGGATTCCCTTTGCAGGTGACCCTGCCTTTCTCTCTGGCTGCCCTTAACATTTTTTATTTCACTTTAACCTTGGAGAGTCTGATGATTATATGTCTTGGGATGATCTTCTCATGGAGTATCTTATGGGTTCTCTGCATTTCCTGACTTTGAATGTTGGCCTGTCTTGCTAGGTTGGAGAAGTTCTCCTGGATGATATCCTGAAGTACATTTTCCAACTTGGGTTCCAATCTCCCTGTCTTTTTAAGGTATCCCAATCCATCATATATTTAGTCTCTTTATATAATCCCATATTTCTCAGAGGTTTTCTTCATTTCTTTTCACTCTTTTTTCTCTATTAAAATTATTTTTTTTTCTTTCTCTTTTTTTCCCACCTTCTTTTTATTTTGCCAGGAGATTACATACTTGTTTTGGCATTTTCTCTATTTTGTCCACCTGTCTTATTTCAGAAAAATAGTCTTCCAGCTCTGAGATTCTTTCTTCTGCTTTATCTATTCTGCTATTAATACTTGTGATTGCATTGTAAAGTTTTGTAGTGTTTTTCAGCTCCTAAGAGGTTAGTTTTATTCCTCTCTAACTGGCTATATTGGCTGTCACCTCTTTTATTGTTTTATCATGATTCTTAGCTTCTTTTGCATTGGGTTACCACATGCTCTTTTAGCTTCATAAGTGAAGTTCATTATTACCTACTTTCTGAAGCCTACTTCTGTCATTTTAGCAATCTCAGTTTCAACCCAGTTCTCAGCCCTTGCTGGAGAAGTGTTATGGTCATTTGTAGGAAAAGAGGCACTCTGGATTTTTGAGTTTTAAGCATTTTTGTGTTGATTCTTTCTCATCTTTGTGGGCATATCTACTTTTGATCTTTGAGGTTGCTGACCTTTGGATGGGGTTTTTGTGTTTTGTTGTTGCTGTTGTTTTCTGTTTGCTTTTCTTTTAGCAGTCTAGCCTGTCTCTCTCTCTCTCTCTCTCTCTCCCCTTTCCTGTTGCAGATGAGGCATCAGATACTTTTCCTTTGTCAGTGACTTGCTCTCTGTCTGCCCCTCAAACTGCAGACTCAGGACCCCTCTGGCGTGGAGTGCTTCCCTCCCTTTGTCTCATTATTCGGTCTCCTTTCCTTGCTCTTCTGCATCTGGAGCTCCTCCTGTTTCACGTGGCATTGCTTACTCTGCTCCTGTCAGTCTCACACCCTCTTCCTTGAGGCTCTCGCTCCTCATTCTCTCCTCCACTTTGGAAATGCTGCTTGTGCTTGACTGAACTCCCCTTTTTTTCATCTGCTGAGTGGTTTCAGAAGATAATTTTATTTTTTATCTAAGAGTTCTTTTTTCTCCTTTAGTTTTTATTTTGAGTTGTTTGTTTTTTTACTTGGATCCCTGGGCCTTTGTTGACTTTTCCTCCAGGGTACCTGGCAGACACTGAGGATTCACTTGCATTCAGGACCCACTGGCCTCTGCTGTTGGTTCAGGGTGGGCTTGGGGCCTGGGGCCTGGTGGGGAGAGGATGAAGCTGTGTCCGAATCTCCACATTGTCAGCACTGCTTGGTGCCCTTGACTGCCCTCTGCCTGAGGACTGGCAATGTCCCCAGCCCAGGCTTGCCCATAACCCTTGTTACTGTCTTTCTGCCCTGATGCCTGTCAGCTGGTTGAGCCCCGCTGAGCTTGGCACTGCACTGTCTCATTGAATCCCACATCACCTTGTGAGGTACAAGTTACTGCACTATGTTCAGTGAGGAATCTCCAGGCTGTGTGATGTGTGTGAGGGCCAAGGCTGACAGCCATTAGGGCCTACATCACTCGTGCCTTAGCCTCACACCACTTCTGTTTCCCCATGTGGTGAACACAGCAGCCATGGTGGAAGGAAACACACTTTCCTGTCTGTCTCCCCACTGACCTCTAGAAGTGTTATTGAGGGCAGGGATGGATCTTGGTCATTTTCTGTTTTCTGGGCTTTGGTTAGGGCCTGGCACAATTTGTATAAGTTTTTTGAACAAATGGGTGTTACCCAGGACTAGCAAAGACTCTGCCTTAGGGCACAAGAAAAACAAATCTAAGTACTTGCATGTAGTCAGGCTCTGTTCTCACCAGCACATCATTGTGTCATCATTCATGGGTTAATGTAATATGAAGTTTCTCCCTAGCTTGAAGATATATCTTTTTTCTTGAAATAAGCTTTTTCAGTATAAAGAATATGTGCTAATTAAGTGAAACCTGGAAAATGAAGAAGCTGAAAAGAAGCCCAATATCTCTTGGTTTTCCCCACCCAAAGCTGTGATTCCAGAGATGCTTCTGCATTTCCTGTAGACTCCCTGCTTTTACTGGAGTGGACTGGAGCACACACTGGCTTCTTGCTGTGCTTAGGGACCTGTGCCTCTTCCCCAGTGACTAAATGCATCTGTCTTGGGTGCTGCTGGGGTGGCTGACCTGTGATGTGAGGGGCTACACCCAGCTCTCCCCCAGTGAGCAAGAGTCCCTCTGTTAGGTCTTGCTCAGTCCCCTGGCTCTAGCTCCCCTGGCTTCTCTAGAGTGCATGTTTATGGCAAGGAACTGGTGGACTTTAAAGGAAATGTCTGGGGAGTGTGGTTCTGTGCAAATATGTTGGCATGACTGTGGTTGTGCCTGTGACAGATGAGGATGTGTGTGGTTGACTATGTGTGTTGTGTGGCAAAGGGAGACGTGTGGCCCACTGTGAAAGGGCAGCATTCCTATGAGGCCCTTCTCATGGCAGGGCCTGATTGGCTCTTACCTGGCTGGCAGGGATGGCCACAGAGTCCCCTTTGGAGAATTTGCTGCTTGTCTTCCTGGCCACGTGTGTGTGCAGACACAGTGATGTACATGAATTACATGTTCTCTTTCCCTCCTTCCCAGAGTGGACCTGTTTGTACTGAGGAGTGTGTCTGTGTGAGCATCTCATTGGATCTTCAAAAGTGAGCACAGTCAGGCTGGATGTGTGCTGTGAAGCATGTGTGTGTGTGTGACTCCTGTGTTCCTGTGTGACTGTGTGTGGGTGCATGGGGGATTTGGAGTCTGTGGGTTTGTTCTGTGCACAGCTCTGCCCATGTGTGTGTCCCTGCTTCTCTGCACTGCACGCCTGCCTCCATCCTGCTCCACTGCTGCCTCTGAGGGGAGTGGCCATTTCTGGCCTTCAGCAGAGCTGGCCACATGCCACTGAGAGCCTGGGTGTGTACAAGTACACAAGTGTACAAACAAAGTGCACATAGCACACTGCCCACACACCTTCTCTCTCCTGTGCCACTGAGAGCCTGGGTGTGCACACATATGTGTGTGTGTGCAAACACAGTGCACATAGTCCGCATGCTCCCACACCTTCCTTGAATGCTACTGAGAGCCTGGATGTGCACACATGTGCACATGTGTACAAACACACAGAAAGTGCACGTAGCACACATGCCCATACACCCTCTCCTGTGCCACTTAGAGCCTGGGCGTACACACAAATGTACGTGTTTACAGACAGAAAATGCACATAGCACGCTTATCCACACTGCCTGTGCTCTTTCGTGCCTCTGAGAACCTGGGTGTGCACACATGCGCACATGTATACAAATACACAGAAAGTACATGTAGCAGACACTTCTCCCCACCTCCTCACACAGGGACCGCATGCTCAACCCCAGATATCCAAAGCCCACTGAGACGCCCAAGGCTGGAGCACAGCTGTCTGGTCTCTTAGAACACTGACAGGCATGCACATGGCCAGGCTGTGTACAAACTAAGAAGTCCTTATGCAGGCAGATGTGCATGCCTGCAGAGACACAGCCAGCTCCTGTGCAGATGCACATACAGCCTGATATCCTGCAGACATACTCGAACCCTCCCAGCACCCACAGAGACCCTTCCCTCCTGCAGAGACACACAGCCAGCTCCTGTGCAGGTACACACCTGAACCCTGCCGCACCCACAGAGATCCTTCCCTCAGTCGTTAAGCATTGGTCAAACCTCTCTCAGTGTGAGGGGCTCAGTGGTGAAAAAGACAATGTAGCCCTGTCTTCATGGAGCCCACAGTCTTGTCTGGGAGTTGGGCATGGAACAGGTCAACAAGAAAACATAGTGACTGGTGGTGATGTGGTCAGGGCCACTGTCGGAGGTGAGCCGAGAGCTCTGTTCTAAACAGTGTGCCCAGAGCAGGTAATCTGTGCAGGTGACATTAATGCTGAGACACAAAGCTGTGTGGGAAGGAGTCCAGCTGAGGGACGCATTTCACACTTGGGGTACTGTGTGAAGGGCCAGGACACCACAGGAGTGGTGTGCGTGGACACGGGAGAAGGCTGCTGGGTAGGGTGGTGATAGGGGAGAGAAGCAGTCAGGCTGGAGCCTGGACAAGGTTTCCCACAGTGAGTATTGTGGATGATGAACATCCATGGACCACGCATAAACCGATGAGCTTGGCTGTGTTCCAAAGAGGCAGCCCATGGGTGCCGACCCCTGCTGTGTCCATGAGGGAGAGAGAGAGGGCCAGATGCTGCAGAGCTCTGTGGGCTATGCTGAAGAGATGGGATTTAGGGAGGGACTAACTCAGTCAGATTTATGTCTTTAGGGGAAAAAGTTTCAGGTGCTCATGGAGAGTGGCCTGAGGGCATCAGGGCTGTGCTCCTAGAAGGTGGCCAGGGATACTGGGGACCAGAAGACAGTGAGCGCAGACTATTTACTTCAATGCTGCTCTCACATCTGGCACCCAGTAACTGTGGAGATTACCAAGGCCTTGGTTCCCTCAACTGTGAAGTGGAGGTCATAGGGGCCACTGGCACAATTGTCTGTGACCAGCTGGGGTTAAGGTCAGTGTCCTCAAGGGTGTGTCTGTGGGGGTCCACAGGTGGGGTAGGCGGATGCTCACTGGTCCCCACACCCTCAGTAATCCTCCTGTCCTCTCAGGATCCACCTTCGCCCGTGCCAGCCTCAAGAGTGGGAAGACAGAGCTCGTCATACTTCCGGAGGAAGGAGAAGATGTTCCAGTTTTTCATTTGGTGCATGGTGAAGGCTCTGAGCTTCTACTGGATGGTGCTATGTGTGGTGGCCCTGAACACAATGTGCGTGGCCATGGTGTATTACAACCAACCACGGCGGCTCACCGCAGCACTGTGTACGTATCCCTTTCCCTCCCTCAGGTGCCTCCTGAACCATCTCTGCTCTCAGCCTGGGTACCCTGGTCCATGCCTGGAACCACCCTGGGTGGGACGGGACCCAGCCCCATGTTGCCCAGTGTCCCACAGCCCTAGTCAGCCCCCTAGGGCCTCTGTGGGGGCCTGGGCTGTGTCCAGAGCTGGAGGGTGGCCTCTCCAACCCCTGGGTTCCAGAAAGCGCAGCTGAATCTGCTAGATCCCTGTCCCTCAGCATAGTGTGAGACTGGTTGAGGGGTCCTGGGCACCTAGGGCAGGATATATGTGAGACAGCCAGGGGTGAGCCAGGCCAGGCAGATGGGTGTCCTCCCCGAGAGGGCTTCAGACCACAGACAACTTAGCCCCGTGCTTCTTTCTACCACATAGCTACTGCTTCTGCCCTGGATTCCTGAGTGGAGTCCTGGCTTCTTACCCTCCCCTGGTCCCCCTGGTTACCTTCATTTTTCTTTATAATTGGCTGAATCTGGATGCATTCATGCCCTTCTGTGGAGTGAGCTGACTGTAGTTCTGTTCCACAAGCCTCAGGACAGGGGCCAGGATGGGCCCTTCCAGGCCTAGTCTGTCACAGCCTCGGACTCTCTGGCCATGTGGATACAGTGTTTCTCTGTGGTCTCCCTTGGGGAACCCAAGGCACAGGCAGGGGGCCTTTGTGACCCATGCAGAGGGGCTCTGGGACTTTGTAGCCAGGAGTATTGGGCCTTTCCAGGCTGCTTGTGTATTCCCCTGGGCTTGCTGCGGTGCTCCGGGCTGGACTGTGTGCGGCACAGCTTTCCTGCCACATCTTACACCCAGTGGTCTGCACAGCCAGGCCCAGGTCAGAACTGTAGGGCCCAGTGGTCTCAGGCGAGGGTGGATCCTTTGGTCCCCAGCAGCCCTGCCTGAGGGTTGCTGGGCATCCATGCCTCTTACAGGGCCTTCTTGGCTTCTCCAGGGAGACTACTTGGCCTTGTTATCATCCCATGCTTAGCTTGAGTGCCTGGTGATTTTCTGGCTGATGTCGGAGGCCAGGTTTGCTGTGGGTAACTTGCTCCAAGGAACTGGTTGTCTATGTCCTTAGGCCATAGAAAGTGGGGGTGTTCCCTTCCTGAAATCCCTGTCTGTCTGAATGGCACCTGAGTGGGCTGTAAAGCTGTCATTTCTGCTTGACCCAGGTCTGGGCTGCTGCAGACTTGCCCCTGACTGAGGCTATCTGGACCTGTGCAGCACAGCCCTAGGTGGAGGAGATTTTAGGAGCACAGGGGTGGGAGGAGTGTGAGGCCCCCTCTTCCAACATCTGCTTTATCAGAAGTTGTATCTGCTGAAGGTCCTGTGTCCCGATGGAGACCGTGGGGGGATTCAGAAGCCCTGGGAAGGCTGGGCTGGACTCTGCCCAGGTGTGGACTCTCAGGGGCCTGCCCTTCATGCCCTCCTGGTGCCTTGTTCTCCATATGGGCTCTGCCCTGGGCTCTGCTGCCTCCCTACCCCTGCTGCCCTGGCACAGCCATGGTGCCTTTGGTCTGACCAGCACTGTGAGAAGTTAAGAGCCGATCTCTGATCAGCCCTTTGGGAGGACAGTCAGAGACAGTGGCCTCACCCTGACACCTGGCTTGGCCAGTGGCTGGGCCTGGTTGGGCCTCCTGCTGCCTCAACCAGCTCGGAGCCACGCCGTTCTCCTGTGCTGCCACCCTCCTGCTTGGGCTCGGTGAGCAGGGTCTGTGTGCCTTGAATTCCCAGCACAGCCCTGTAGCCCTGGCATGGCCTCCTTCAGTCCTGAGGCCCGGAAGGGTCAGCAGGACTATTGGAGGGACTCCTGGGCCCAAGACAGTCCCTCTCCACTGCTGCTGTGCCCACAGGAACCTCTGTGTGACTCGCTGGAAATGCAAGGGGGTGGGGCCTCTTGGCAGCCTTGTGCTGGACCGGAGTGCAGTAGTGGAGGAGGTCCAGCCTCAGGTCAGCAAACAGGAACAGAGCACAAGTCAGCCACAGTGCTGTGGGCGTTATGGGGAGAGACATCTGGGAAGTCCCAGTGGAAAGATGGGAGATTCTGACAAGGAAGTTGAGGAACCCCACCCTTGGTCAGATATTGGGGTGAGACCAGAGGCAGAAGGACCAGCTGGAGGCCATAGCCAGGCCTCTCCTTGGGTTAAATGAGGCCCTTTGCCTCATGGCCCCAGGCCCTCCTCTGGTGGGGAGGGAGCACCCCCATCATCCCAGAACTCACACCTGGGCTGATCTTGGGAGCTTGCTGCCTGCTGAGCCTGTCCTTCTCTGGGTGTCAGAGGCACTGGGCACTCACCACCTTTCAGACTGGAACAGGTACCTCTCCATGTCCCTCTCAATCCATCATTCCTTTCCTGGGCTGAGACTTCAGAGCATGGGACTATAGACCAGGCCTGGAAGGCCCAGCCCTGGGAAGGCCCAGAGGTCTGGTGTCCTCCAGTGTGGACTGGAGCCAGAGTGGGAGCAGGCCGTGAGCTAATCCCCCTCTTCTCTGGCATCTCCTAGATTTTGCAGAGTTTGTTTTCCTGGGTCTCTTCCTCACAGAGGTGTCCCTGAAGATGTATGGCCTGGGGCCTAGAAGCTACTTCCAGTCTTCCTTCAACTGCTTCAACTTTAGGGTGAGTGAGAGGCCTCTTCAGGTGGCCTGCAGGGGCCCAGGCCGTGTCCTTTCCTAGGGGTATACACAGTCCCCTCCCATAGGCCATGCCTTGTGGGCTGGGGTCTGTGACCCTATGTGGGTCAGAAAGGCTACCTGAAGACAGAGAAGAGCAGGGGGCTGACAGAGGGAGGCATGTCCTGGCTGGGCCTGACTGACGGGGGTGCCACCCTCATCCACTCTCTGTTGGCGTGAGATCACCCTTCCCTCTTCTGATCCCATCTGTGGAGTTTCATGAAGTCTCTGCAGCTAACTCCATGCCTGGGATCCACTAATCTGTGGAGGGCTCAGTCTCTCCCCAATGGAGCTCAGGGGGGCTGTGGCCCTGGGCAGGCTTGCGTACATCCACCAGGACTTCTGGGGTTTGCAGCATGATAGGCCATGATGGTCCTGCCCTCTTTTTGGGGCTGGGGGAAGTGGTGGGCCTGGCCTGGGTCTCTTTGCCAACTTCTGTAGGTGAGGGAAGCCTTGAACGTAGTGTGTTTCATGGCCTACCATGACACTTGAGCGCAGAGGGCAGGGCAGGGCAACTGAGAAGCTCCTCACCAGAACTTGGCAGGGAGCACAGGCTAGTCCTGGGAGCTGAGCCCAGAGCCTAGGGATATGGCACTGTATGTACCTGCCCAGAGGCTGAGTTCTGAGCCTTTCTGCTGAAGGCTGGCAGTGATGGGTGGGCATGCTGCCCCCTGAGGGAGGAGGCAGAAATAGGAGAACTACTTCCTCCAAGGGTTTATTCCAGAGCACTTCAAACCCTCCAGTAAGGAGTGACAAGTGGGAACATGGCCCTGCTAGAAAGAAGTGATGGGTAGGAGCACTGCCCCTCCCAGGAAGGAGTGAAGGATGGGATCACTGCCCCCCCAGGAAAGAGTGAAGGATGGGAGCATTGCTCCCCAGGAGGAGTGACAGGTGGGAGCACTACCTCCCCAGGAAGGAATGAAGGGTGGGAGCACTTCTCCCAGGAAGGAGTGAAGGGTGGCAGCACTGCCCTCCAGGCAGGAGTGAAGGGTGGGAGCATTGCTTTTCCAGGAAGGAGTGAAGGATGGGAGTACTGCCACCCCCCAGGAAGGAGTGAAGGGTGGGAGCACTATCCTCCCAGGAAGGAGTGAGGGTGGAGTTACTATGCCTCCTGGAAGGAGTGAAGGGTGGGAGCACTGCCCTCCAGGAAGGAGTGATGAGTGGGAGCATTGCTGTCCCAGGAAGGAGTGAAGGATAGGAGCAGTGTGCCCCCAAGGAAGGAGTGAGTGTGTGGTTACTGCCCTCCTACAGGAAGGAGTGAAGGGTGGGAGGAGTGTCCCCTCAGGAAGGAGTGAAGGGTGGGAGCGCTGCCCCCAGGAAGGAGCGGGGAGCAGGAGTGCCACCCCCCAAGGGAGGGTTTGGAGCTCTGCAGAGTTTGCAGGAGCCAGAGAAGGGCTTGGACTGAGGTAGGAGTAAAGATTCAGTTAGAAAATTCAGCTTAATCAGACTTTTTTTCTCATGAGCATTGTACTTCTACAGGTGGCAGACGTTTGTGTCCGTGATTTTGTTGAATCCTAACAAGGAGTCTCATTTTATTTTTTATTTTTATTTTTTTTATTAAAAAAAAATTTTTTTAAGATAAAGAAAAGGAGAAAGAAAGAGCAAAAGAAAGAAAAAAAAGAATGAAAGAGAGAAAGAAAAGGAAAGAGGGAGAGAAAATGGGATTCTTGTTTTATTGCCCAGGCTAGAATGCAGTCTAAAAATGGGTATTAAAAACCTCTTTTATGCCAATAATTGTGCTTAACAATGGAGACAGGAAGGAATAGGGGATGAAAATAACAAATAAGCAGCCAACCAATATTTTATTTAAACCTGTGAAATGCTATGCAATTGCTGAGGAGTGATT
>PVKP010034682.1:0-24002 GCA_004027715.1 Plecturocebus donacophilus | reverse complement strand
CTAAATTGTCCATTCTCGTTAGCATTTCGTCAAACCTTTTTTCAAAGTTATTAGTTTCTTTGCATTGGTTTAGAACATATTCTTTTAGCTCACAGAAGTTTCTTATTATCCACCTTCTGAAGCCTAATTCTGATGATTCTTCACACTTGTTTTCCATCAAGCCTTGTTCCGTTACTGATGAGGAACTAGCGTCCTCTGTGGGAGAGACTTTCTGATTTTGAGTGTTCTCAGTTTTTTACGGTGGCTTCTTGGCATCTTTATGGTTTTATCCATCTGTCGTCTTTGTAATCACCCACTTTCAAATCAGGTCTCTGAGTGGACGTCCAGCTTGTTAATTCCCAGCTCCGGGATCTATGTACTTTTCACTGTGCGACTCGCAACGCTAGCTAAAACAGCAGCGTTGAAATTCGTGGTGCTTTTCTGCCCGGGGGTCTCCGGTCTGGCTTCTCAGTCCCTTTTTCAATCAGCTGGATGGACTGCTCTGACTTCCCAGAGCTCCAAACATCATCCAAAAGGAGGCTCAGTCCCGTTTACTCCGCACCAAGAGCCGCCGAGCCGAGGCGCCGGCAAAAAAGCCACGCCAGCCGAAAGGGTCGCGCTGGCGACCCGTGTGGCTCCTCCACTGGGAATGTCCTGGTCAGTGGGCAGCAAAAATTTATCGGTAAGTGTGGCGTCCACTGGCTCTCTGCGCTTTTACTGGGAGCTGCAATCCTGAGCTGCTAGTGATCGGCCATCTTGGATCTCTCTCCCATTTTTTTATAGAAATAGATTTCACCATGTTGCCCAGGCTGGTCTTGAACTGCTGGCCTCAAGCAACCTTCTTCCTTCAGCCTTCCAAAGTGCTGAGATTAGTGGCATAAGCCACCATGCCCAGCCAAAACTTAGTATCACATTATACCTTCAAAATGTTAAAACTAAAGAGACTTGTTGAGGTGAGATAATTTTGAACCATTAGTCTTATTTACCTTTATTATTATTTACCTAAGAAACAAATTATAATAGATGCTATAAAATCAATGCACATCAGCATTTCAGTTTACCTATTTGCATCAGAGTCTCTTCCATACTGTTGGTGGCTGTGACCATTGCTACTGAGGCTCCCAGTGGGTCACTGTCAGGGAACTGAACTGGTTCTGGTACAATGCGCCGGTCATTTAAACCAAGCGGTCCAGCAAGCAATTCAAATTCTTCTTCACCAGTTAGCTTTTCATCTTCATCAACATCCAACATGTCCCAGTCTTCTGGAATTTAGATAAATAAATGTATAGTATGTGAATATAAATATTACATAACTCTGCTGGCAATGGTTATTCTAAGAATACATCTAAAATGCAGATGGGCAGCCAGGTGCGATGGCTCACACCTGTAATCCTGGTACTGTGGTAGGCCGAGCTGGGTGGATCACATGAGGTCAGGAATTTGAGACTGGCTTGGCCAACATGGTGAAACCACATCCCCACCAAAAAATATACAACTTAGTCGAGTATGGTGGCGTGTGCCTGTAATCTCAGCTACTTAGGAGGCTGAGACACGAGAATTGCTTGAACCTGGGAGGTGGAGGCTGCAGGGAGCCGAGCTCATGCCATAGCACCCCAACCTGGGCAACAGCGAGACTCCATCTCAAATAAATAAAAAATTTTTAAAAAATGAATAAATAACTAAATAAAATGCAGATGGATTGAAAGTCCAGTGACCACAGAAGGAACTGTGGCACCATCTCCTGAAAACTTAACCAAACTGCACTCTTGAAGCATACATGATGCTTTCAGGGAAAGAGAGTCAGTGTAGTTAAGTACATTGACAGCAACAGCAAATGCTATAGCTGGTAAGATAGGTTTAAACTAATTAAAAATACTGTCATATTTCCAACAAAGAGTTCTTAGCCTCTCTGTAATCATTAGGGAATGAGTTATTTCAAGAAAATGAGTGCTCCAGAAAAATCAATGCTCATCTCTATTTTTTACTTTCCACAATTAGGGTGGAAATTAGAAATATACCACACCCTTTCCCTACTTTGAAAAAAATACACCAAATAGAAATTAATATTCTGTGGTAAAGCTGGTGTTTGAAACCAGGTCCTTTTCCTTTGACTTTTAAACCAGGGTTGCTGCTATTAAATTACCTTGAGTTTTTTAGGGAAAATTTAAGTTAACATGTACACAAATACAAACACACACACACGAAGGTGAATTTTAGTAAAAGATGTTAAGCAGAGAGGATATATTAAAAAAACATGTAAAATAAAGAGGCTCACAAAACAAACTACCTTCATACACACTGTCTTGCTTGCCAATTAGATCTGGAGCTTGTCCCTTGTACCTGCACCAAATATGAAGAACATTGCATTTTTATATAAAACAGTTAGTACCCCAAAATGCAAATTAAGTCATTAGAACATTTTAAGAGGTCATTAATAAAGCAGCACAAAATAAAAAAGTATGTTTCATGTTATAGGCTAATGTAATAAAAATTGCTGGTATATGGGAACACCCATGCTGGGGAGATTTCTGGGTTACCTAAAACAACTCCTTTAACCAAATTCTATTCCATAAAGCCTTAAAGATTTTAATAGTTGACCATAAGGGCAACAAACCTACTTTCTAGGGATTAAGAATATAAAGAGATAATATTTTTATGGAACTTGTTTAATCAAAAGTCTTTTTTCTCATCAGGAAAAAGATCTTAATTAAAATGCTGGAAATAAGGTAGAAAATACCAATGAAAAAAATTGAGTAGAAGCCTCCTGAGGGTTAAGGCAAGGGTCCTGACCATAACTTGCCAACAAGTCAAAGGTTAACACAGTCAAACTCCAGGGAAGGGTATGCTGCCATGCCACTATTCCCGGACTCTCAGAGATCCTGACAGGACCCCAGCTGTGCGGGGAACATGAATTTCTCAAATCCCTCTATCCCTTCTGCCCAAAGTGTAGGAATCATAGGATTTCAGCGAAGGTTAAATGTAACTCCTCACATGAAATATCTACAGTTCCCAAGACTTAAGGTATGAGGTACTCTCATTCAGGAGGTCTGGATATCTACATAATTTCAAGGTACCTTTCAGAACTTGCGGTCTTGGATTTGGTCTTCAAGGCTAAGTACTTCTCCCTGCAGGTGCCACATAACAGGTAGTATGGATTTCCACTCCCACATTCACCACCAAACCAGCCATCCACATAGGAGCCATTGCTGCGATAGCCCTGGCGGTTTGCACTGCGCCCACAGCCTGGGTGGTTTCTCTTCATGTGCTGATTGAAGCTGACGACACTGCATTCACACAGTTCACACACCACCACTTCTTCCCTGTCTTCAGACTCACAAACATGCTGCACAAAATGATTTCATACCAAAGGATTACAGTCAAGTTAACATAAAACCAAGAAGTGCCAAGTAGATTATTTATGACATTAAATTAACTACTTTGATTATTACACATGCTAGAATATTTCTAACATGTTCATTAATACTATATAAAAATTTTCTTTCAAATCAGAATTCAGAGGACAAAATCTGAAAGTATTCTTTGCCCTCTGTCACTCTAATAAGTTATATCAATAATACAAGTAACTGATTATCCTATTGAGAAAAGAGTTAATGAACATGACAATCTGTCCTATCTCAAAATGAGGCTTTTAAAACAAAAAAACTCCACTAGTGAAAAGAACTAATTTTCATCTGGCCATAACATGCATACCTATTTTATGAATTTCTGAGAAAATCATTAGGATTCATTTATCTTATTTACATAGCAGATTCTCTTTCCTGTAGGACTTACACTTATGAGCTTTTTGGTCTCCCTGCTACAAAAATGTAACGCTAAACAATGCATACATACAAACCCACCATGTACCCTGCACCTGGATGGAGGTATTTATGAGATCTAGGTGAGCACTGATTCCTAGAATAAGGCATTACAGTGATTAAATGGAACCTGTGAAGGAAAAGAGCATGCATTCAGATAGCAATGTAAGCAGAGCAGCCATATTATATAGCCCAGCAACATCTACTGAAACCTGATGCCTGTTTTGTAATCTATCTTTGACATCAGAATCAAGTATTACCACAACATGGCTCTATTCATCTAGTCTGGGGAGAGAAGCAATAAAATCGCACAGAGAAAGCAAGAGAGATTTTTTTCTTATTAGTTTGTAGGCATCAAAGTAACCTCATGCTTTAAATCCCCAAACCTCAGGATGAGACATAAAACTTTTTTAAGAGTGTTTCAACTCAAGGCAAGGCTGCTGTTAGTAAGCTATATGAACAGGAGGGCAGGAAAATAAGTCAGAGCAGCCCCCGCTGCAGTCACACACACCCAGGTAGGCCAATCCAGTACCTCTGGGATCCACATTCCCAGAATATCATTGTCACTGGTCAGGTCTTGTCCAAACATAGCTTCCATTGCTTCATCATCAAGATCAATTTCCAATTCCTCATCTAAATTAAAGTCATACAACGCCCCTGGGTCTTGCTGCAAAGATATTCCTTCTCTCCGACTTTGATTCCTGTGAGCCTGCACAGAGCGGTATAATCCCGCTCAGAACAAAACAAAAAAGGCATTTTATTTGCAAGAAAAAAATAATTCTGAATATTTTGCCAGTTCTTAACTGCCATACATGCAGGTGAGAACCTATCTCAGTTGGTTTATTGGATTCCAGACCATAAAACATCAAATTATACCTATCACATGTGTTTTTTCTCCTGCAAATGGGGATAATAATGGCACTCATAATCTCACTGGGCTATTGATAGGTTTAAATAAGAGAATCCAGGCAATGCTTAAACATGTTTTTGTTGCTGTTTTTAGAGACAGGCTCTGGATCTGTTACCCAGGCTAGAGTGCAGTGGCACAATCATAGCTCACTGTAACCCCAAACGCCAGGGATCAAGACATCCTCCTGTCCCAGCCTTCTGAGTAGCTAGGACTATAGACACATGCAACCATACCCAGCTAACTGTTTTTCAAATTTTTTTGTAGAGACAGCGTCTTGCTATGTTGCCCAGGCTGGTCTCAAACTCCTAGCCTCAAGTGATTTCTCCTGCCTCCGCCTCCCAAAGTGCTGGGATTATAGGCATGAGCCACTGCTATAATGTCAATCATATAGAAAAAACTTCAATAAATATGGGCTATTACTATTCTTTTAGGTTTTTTAAAAAAAATCAGTCACCTTAATTATATGAGAAATATACATCCTGTATTTTCTAGGATGGTGTCAATTTCTCTCACTGTTCCTACAAATTATTGAATCATTACTTATGTTCTAGTATTTCAATGATCAAATTCTGTTTTGGCAAATCACATATTAAAGTTTTGGTTTGCAAAATATATTCTCTATAATTTATATTTTACATGCCCACAACATAATCCTAGAATTTACTAATGTAACAAGGGAATCTGGTCCTTACCTAGCAGTGAATCCCTAACATCCACAGAGCAGTGCATCAGAAAAGCCAGTGCCTGTTTTCTTGGCACAGAGCCCTTTCAAGTTCCTTCTCACCACTGAGGCTAAATATTAAACATGCATCATCACTTCTTAAATTATAATTGACTGATAGAGCAGAAGGAAGAGCATTTACACAATTTCTCAAAATCTACAAGTGGCCAGTATAGACTTCTGCACCCAGTGGGAACTTAAAAATAAGTCTATGAATGTATGCTATGATTTGAACTAAATAAAATTATGTAAATGTATAGAAAATGCTATCCAAATAGCTATTCTGTTAATGTGGAGGGACTGAACACTTAGCATAATTAGTTTGCATCTTCCTTAATGTGTCTTTCAAAATGAGATCTTTCACAAACAAAAGAATATGAAACATACAATTACCTGCTCTTGCTAGCAGTGTGCGAGCAGCTAAGTCAAACTTGTGCCTTCTGGTTACTGCTGTGCGACCTCTAGCTGATGGTCCACTTCCAGAAGCTGCATTCTCTGTATGATCCAAATTGTCAGGGCTACATGTGCAAGAGAGAAAGTAACACAAATTTTAAAAAACCATGGTGAAAAGAAAGCATAGGTGTAAGCTTACTTGTAGTATTACTTTATTCTCACTGAGAATAAAGTATGTCTATAATAAAATTTGAAACATATCTTTTATTCCTTGTACAGTTCAACGATACATCTATCATCTCCTGTGCCCTGAGCAATAACTTTATCTGATTTTGAATTCTGCCAACAGTGAAATGATGTTTAATGCAGCTCTAATTTAAATGAGATCAAATATTACCTTAACTAAATCCTAATGATTACTTAAAATGATTTGAGAATTCTTGCCTAGGAAAAAACAGGTATTTCAAAATATGTTATGAAAATACTCACTGAGCTTGTTTGGAAAAAGTTTGCATGTTATATAAGACACAAGCCTTGGTTATTATATGACTCCCTAGTTAAAATGAAAAATAAAGATTTAAAGTCTTAATAAGTGATGAAGGAAAAAAGATTTTAGGGAGAATTTGTAAGACATTCTATTACATCTCATTTTAGGATAACAGAAATCTTTTTACACTTAAAGGGACATATTCTACTAGATATTAAAAAACACAGAAGAGATGAAAACATAAATATCACACGGAAAAGACTTAAAAGTTCAATTCTATCAGATGCATTAAATCAATTTCCACTATTAAAATGAATACTCAATTTTATTCACTTCTATGAGATAAATTAATTTTATTGGCATGTTTACTTCAAAGCAAACTTGTTTTAATTTTATTTCGGTTTTCAGTACAATTCTACACAAAAATTATGAACTTCCTTCTTGCCATGAAAACATCTGTTCAAATAAAAACTTGTCATGTCACTTTAACTTCACAGAAATATAAACTTGTAACTAAAATACCCCTACTTTCATATATCTATATTTATCAACTTTACATACCATTACAAGTATTTATAGCGGGATATATAATAAATGGGGCTTTGAAATTTATACATGGAACAAAAATACAGAAACTAAAATTTCACCTTTCACTAAAACCTTCCTCCATTTCAGCAGCATCAGCTGATGGTATGTCTCCAGGTGACTGCAAATAACAGGGATCATTTGACTTCCCGCCACTGCCTAGGACAGCTGCTCCATGCCTGGAGTCTGCTGTGCTGCCCGACTGGGGCTCCTCTTCATCCTCGTGCCCAGGGTGCTCTATCATCCACATGGCAAGGACAGTGATATTCTGGGCATCAGCCTCTCCCCGAGCACCTGTACAGGGGAAAAACAGTCTGACGCTGACTTTCGGCAAAGAATTAGTTTTTCTGTTATCAGTTTAAGAGTGTTTGCTATGACGCTCTTATAACAAAATATAGTGTTAAAAATCTTACCAAGTTTCACAGCCTCTTAAAATTTATGCTGTCTTTAATATTAAAGAGAGGACTTTTCACAGCTGTATATCCTGATATATAAAAACTTATCCTACCTGTAGCTTCCATGGCTTTGGCAATCTGCCGAAGAGAGAACCCCATTTCCAGCAAAGGAACGGCAATTGCTGGAGGAGGAGGAGAAGTTGAAAGTCTACTGCTTGGGTCTGACAAGGCTGAGACAAAAGGAAGAGAAATAAGAATCTAAATATCACTAGATATCATGAGTAAAAAGTGTCTTCTTAGTCCTCAATTTCCTAGTACTGTCCAAGTTTAATGAAATCTTCCTCTACTAAGAATAGGTGGCTGGGCACTGCAGCTTACACCTGTAATCCTAGCACTTTGGGAGGCCAAGGCAGGCAGAACGTTTGAGACCAGGAGTTTGAGACCACCCTGGGCAACATGGTGAAACCCTGTGTCTACAAAAAATACAAAAATTAGCTAGGTATGGTGGTGTGCACCTGCAGGCCCAGTTACTTGGGTGGAGGAGGCTGAGGTAGAAGAATCACTTCACCTTAAGAGGTGGAGATTACAATGAGCTGAGATCACACCGCCACATTCCAGCCCAGGAGACAGAGACCCTGTCTCAAAAAAAAAGAAAAAGAAGGCCAGGCATGGTGGTTCACGCCTGTAATCTCAGCACTTTGGGAGGCTGAGGCAGGGAGATCACGAGGGCAAGAGATCAAGACCAGCCTGGCCAACATGGTGAAACCCAGTCTCTATTAAAAATACAAAAATTAGTTGGGCGTGGTGGCGTACACCTGTAGTCCCAGCTACTTGGGAGTCTGAGGCAGGAGAATCACTTGAACCCAGGAGGTAGAGGTTGAAGGTTGAAGTGAGCCGAGATCACACCACTGTGCTCCAGTCTGGTGACAGAGCAAGACTGTCTCAAAAAAAAAAAAAAAAAAAAAAAAAAAAAAAAAAAAAAAAAAAAAAAAAAAAAAAGAAGGATATGCTCACTCGTATTAAATTTGTTATAGATGTATAAGGTTTTTCACAAAAATAAACCCGCTACAAAACAAACCTGCTGAAAATTTCTTTAAAGTTTTCTAATTTGAAATCATTTCCCACTTAACAAAAAATTTCAAACTTACAGAAGTTTGAAATAATATTACAAAGAACTCTTTTCCCCTGAACCATTATACCAAGTATAGACATGAGGATGCTTTACCTTCTTGAATATGTAACTCCTACAAGTAAGGACATTCTCCTGCATAACCACAAAACAACTATCAAGGTAAGGAAATTCACAGTGCTGTCACTGTTAGGTACTATTCTAGTTTTACCAAATGTCCCAATAATGCTCTTTTTTTGTTTGTTTTGAAACAAAGTCTCACTCTGCCGCCCAGGGAGGAGTGCAGTGGCACAATCTCAGCTTACTGCAACCTTCGCTTCCTAGGTTTAAGCGATTCTCCTGCCTCAGCCTCCCAAGTAGCTGGAAGTATAAGCATGGTCTCACTCTGTCACCAGGAACCAGGCTGGAATGCAGTGGCGTGATTTAGGCTCAAAAAAAAAAAAAAGATATGGTCTCTGATGATAATAAAAGTAGAAAGCAATAACAAAAAGAACTGACACAAGAACAGAAAATCAAACTGCATGTTCTCACTCACAGGCGGGTGTTGAACAATGAGAACACATGGACATAGGGAAGGGAGGATCACACACTGGGGTCTGTTAGGGGGGAATAGGGGAGGGATAACATGGGAAAAAATGCCAGATATAGGTGACGGGGGGATGGAGGCAGCAAACTACATTGCCATGTATGTACCTATGCAACAATCCTGCATGATCTGCACATGTACCCCAGAACCTAAAGTGCAATTATATATATATAAAGAAAATACCCCAAATATTTGAAAATGAAATAACATACTTCCAAATAATCCAGAGGGCAAAAAGACATCAAAGGCAAATTAGAAAGTACTTTAAAATGAAAATGAAAACAGAGCATTTCAAAATGTGTGGGCTGCAGCTAAAGCGGTGCTTAGAAGGAAATTTACAACACTAAAAACAGCTATATTGGGAAAATGCAGAACTGATATGACTAATGTACAGCACATTGTTTCCTCTCCAAAATGGCCATAATTCAACATGCAGCTTCAAAATGAAGATGACAGCTCCGTTTAATGGGGCAGTTCCCCTTCATTAAAATCATTGTTTTACCTTCTGTGAAGACAAAACACAACGCCCATATAATAAAGTCCCACACATCTGGAATCCCAAGTTTTGGATATCACAGTGCATATTAGCACACGCACCTGTGCGATTAGCTGGTCTTGCTGACTGAGAATCAGGAGAGGTTAAACTTTGCCTCCTTCCTACTTCATCAGAAGGAGAGGTTGGTAATGATGATATTGGAGGAGTCTGTGCCCGACGTGTGGGAAGTACAGTGGTAGTTGGGTAACTAGAGAACATTTGCCTTTAAGAAAATAACAGTGATTAGCATAAAAATCCAATTTAGGAAATAATTCATAAATCACAATCTTCTTATAGAAGAATATGCAACCTGGAAGACTAAACAGGTTAGTTATAATTTAATGGAGGGTGTGGAGAAAGACTCCTCACTTTTAAAACTGATTATCTCATACAGCACTTTCAGTATAAATGTAATAAAACCTTATGATTCATCCAGCAAAATGTCCGCAACATAGCAGGTGCGGGGAATACAGCCATTAGCAAAATAGATGAAAAATGCCTGCCTTCATGGAGCTTTCCTTAGACTATGATACCAAAATTAGAGGGGTATTTTGGTATGTATAAGGTAGTTAGAGAGCAAGGACGGCTTTTAAAGATAGATAACTTGCAGTTACTTTTAAATATTAATATAAACTCACTAGATAGTAACAAAATTACACGGATTCAAAGTAATGGTTTATAGGCAAGTTAGGGAAAGAAAAGATAACTGTCTAGTCACCTAGCACAACTGCAAAATAGTACATGAATGATATGCTGGCTGCATAGGCGGGGAAAGGCACTGGGACGCAGGTCCTCTTCAGTTGAGAATGGGAAACATAGTTGGGGAAAGGTATGGGGACAGAATCCCTCTTCAGTTGAGAAATTTGGACACTGGTTAGAGAATAAAGTCCAGGAAGGTCCACACTGACTGCTCTTTAGATTTGTCCGAAAGAACTAGGAATTTTCTAAGCATCAAAAATGTAATGTCTACCAAGTCAGTGATAACAATGGTATATACACAGGAAGCAGTAGTTCTTTGGTTTTTCTTTCTACTAAATGATGTTCACCCAGTAAGAGCCAAGTGCAACTCTAATGAAGTCCCAGCCAATAACAGGGAAACAAAGACAGAAGAAATGAGGAGTCAAAAGTCCTGGTGAATGCCTATGGGAGCAAGCGGGCATGATTTTATCACTGAATCCCATGCCCACACTAGTCAGAGCTTAAAAGGTTACAAGGGGTCACAGTGCTACTGATCTTGTGTGGACACCTTAAATTCTGTAATTGCCAGAGGGATTAAAAACCATATTAGAATGTCCTATCAGGCAAGCATGGTGGCTCAGATCTGTTGTACCAGCATACTTTGGGAGGCTGAGGCCAAAGGATCAAGACAAGCCTGGGCAAAAAAGTGAGACCCTGTCACTACAAAAAATTTTTTAAAAATTAGCCGAGTGTGGTAATACACTTGTGGTCCCAGCTATACAAGAGGCTGAGGCAGGAGGATGGCTTGAACCTAGGAGACTCTGAGGCTATAATGAACTATGACTGTGCCACTGTACTCCAGTCTCAGTGACACAGTGAGACCCTATATCTTAAAAAAAAAAAGAATGAACTATCATTCCTCTATCTTCCATCTTCCTTGAACAGAAGCGCCTCCTGAAACTGTTATTCCAATGAGAGAGCTAAGAAGTAGAAGGTATGTGGGGACTAAAAATGGTACTAGAATTGTACTCCTGCACAAGACCACAACAGTAATTCTCAAAGTGTACACTGAAGCCACTACATTAGAATCACTAGGGAAACTTAATTAAAATGTAAACTGTGGGCCTCACCAGACATACTGAATCAGACTTGCTGAGGGATACAGCCCTAGAGCTTTAAAAGGTTTCCCAGCACTTTGGGAGGCCGAGGCAGGTGGATCACCTTAGGTCGGAAGTTCAAGACCAGCTTGCCCAACATGGTGAAACCCCATCTCTAGAAAATACAAAAATTAGCCAGGTGTGGTGGCGCGTACCTGTAGCTACTTGGGAGGCTGAGGCATGAGAATCGCTTGAACCCAGGAGGCAGAGGTTGTGGTCAGCCGAGATTGCACCACTACACTTTGCCTGGGTGACAAAGCGAGACTTAGTCTCAAAAAAAAAAAAGTTTCCCAAGTGGCTCTTGGACACACTAAAAACTGAGAATCACTACAGTAGACACTCCCCTATTCCACTCTTTAAGATGTTGGTCTACATAGTGGGAATTATAATGCCTTCTCAACTTAGGAAAGAGGGGAAAGAAAAAAACGGAGGCTAACCATTCTGCTTCCCTTATTTCACTTAAGTCATAGTTAAGAGAACTCACAAAACAGTTTCTCCCTGAAAGTTCTTCCCTCAAAAGTTTTCATTTGTGTATACATCTTTAATTTGCCATCTTTAATGGCAAATTAAGGCAAAAAGAAATTTAAGTAAATAAGTATCACTTGTAATTTACAAATCTATTAAAACAGAGTTGGCTGAAGAAGCATCATAAGACATGCTCTTTCATTTGAAAAGTAGACTTGTTTGAAATTTTTGTAAGAATAAAAATACAGTTAAAGAATTATGCTTAAAAGGAAAACAACCTGAGAAAAGAAAATTATTTTCATGGAGATGAATATTCAAAATACTAGTATTTACTTTTCAAGGAAAAAAAATACTCAAAAACTTAGGAAAAAAAAAAGATCATCATAAGAGACAGGATGTTAGAGTCCCTGCTCGTCAGCACCACAGCTGATTAGACCTGGGGTCACCACTAACTGGCTGAGATTTTGGGCAAGTTATTAAACTTCTGAGGGACTTTCCCAACTTCAGTAAAATGAGCTTGACTATATGATCTCTTAGCTTCTTTCTAGCTCTAGTACCCCAGGATTGAGTTGGGCATACTATCCATAAGAGGACAACTGTGACTTCAGAAACACAGGTATCACTACGGCAGACATTAAAGGTCAACTTCTCTACCTGAGAAGACTAAGAGGCATCACTCCCGGGGACTCGGATGCAGGCACCGTTTCTGTGTCAGTAACTGGAGTGGTGGCAGTTGTGGTGTCCTCCAGAGAGCTGCTCATAAAAGAGGTTGTACTTGAGGCTGATGGGCTAGTAGTAACCGGTGTCTGTGCCTGCTGGGCCGGGTCACTTTCTTCAGCTTGTTGATCAATCTCTACAAACCAAAATAAAGGTTAAGAAAGTAGTAAGGATTTGTTTGCGATTATTATTATATTTTTTAACCTTTAATCCATCTTGACCTAAGGATTTGTTTTTTCAAAAATGACACTGGGAATAAAAATCTTCTACCTTTTAAATTTAAACGTTTCTAACTATATTTCACAAGCTACCACCATTTCAGGAACGCTGTATGGTTTTTAGTTTAAATTAAAGGAGTCATTATTGTGGTGGGAATATGAAATAAAGTGGAATCAAAAAAATATATATTATATATATATATATATATATATTTCACAAGCATCCATTTCTATGAAAAATTGAGAGAAAAAAATCTTACATATATACATCTTTATATTCACTATTGTACTCATTAATTCCAGACTCTACAGACAGTATTGTAATGAGCTCTTGCAATTACACATTTCTGTTTTTAGAGAAGAGCGTTCTCTTAAAAACAAAAAAAAATCTCGCTTTTGGTTGTAAGACCTGACAAGAGGTTCTCTAAGGTATCCAGTCACTAAAACTGTTTCCTTCACACTTTCATTTTGATGCCTATCTTTAATCTATAAATAGGCAAAGATAAAAGCAGGTAAACACAAGAAGAGTAAAAACCTCAACAGAAACTCCATGATTTAAAAAGGACAATTTCATTAACACACACACACACACACACACACACACACACACACACACACACACACACACAGAGTTAAAATCTCTAAAAGTTTACAAAGTATTTATATATATATCAAATAAACATAACTAAAATATCAGTTGCTACAAAGACAGATAATTCTATCAGGTTTGATAAAAAGCCACATCACTTCACAATCATCATGATGTTAACATTCCTACTTATATACACCATGTATCCCCCTCTCTCTATTTACTAAGCTAAGACAGGAAGAAAGGGAAAAACACAAACGAAAAGAAGAAAGAAGGGAGAGAAGGAAGAACAATATAAACTCTATGAAGGCAAGGGACTTTGTTTTGTTAACTGCTGCCTTTCCAGAACCTAAAAAAGTACCCGACACATAGTAGGCACTCAATAAACATTTACTGAATGAATCTCATTTTTATTTCTGAATTCATATTCTCCCCAGATATGAGGATACAAGATAAAACAGGGGCTTTTTTTTTTTTTTTACATGTAATATGCAGTCTATGAAAGTAGAGACTTTAAAATTTCCTTTAAAATGTCTCTGAGAAGTTATCAGAATACTATGTATTTTGTTTTGTTTTTTGACAAAGGGTCTCAGTCACCCAGGCTTGAGTGCAGCAGCGCAATCTCGGCTCACTATAACCTCTGCCTCCTGAGTTTAAGAGAGTCTACTGCCTCAGCCTTCTGAGTAGCTGGGATTACAGGCACATGCCACTATGCCCAGTTAATTTTTGTATTTTTAGTAGAGACAGGGTTTCGCCATGCTGGCCAGACTGGTCTTGAACTCCTAGCCTCAAGTGATCTGCCTGCCTCAGCCTCCCAAAGTGCTCAGATTATAGGCATGAGCCACCACGCTGGCCAGAATACTATGTATTTTGAGTCAGATCAATAAATACTTTTTTTAGTATGAGTTAAATTTTTTTTACAAAATGTAGTAATAATTGCTGAGTTTCAATGTTTGTGTAGGTTTAAAATAGCAAAATTATAGACAGAGGATTATTAATATAAAAAAAAAAGAACTGTTTTCCTTTCAAAGAGAAAATGACGTGAAAATTGCTTTGGCCAAAAAAAATTTTTTTTTTTTTACAAATCACTTAAAGAATGTATCCCTTCTGACAACAATTACGAACATAATTTCAACAGCACAAAAGCAAAAACAAAAAAAAATCAGATAACATACCTTGCTTAATTTTGCCCCCAAACTGGTCTTCCAAAAGCCCATGGACCACTAATTTATAGATCATGGCTTGAGCACGTTCCAGATCAGCTAATCCCAGTGCTCTCTTTATGGGTGACCGCATGACTGCTCGCTTCACCATGTGTCGCATCAAGAACTGCAGAGCTGCTCGCATCTCCACATCTTCATGAACAACTGGAGAACTCGCACAGTCTGAGTTGTGGCCATTTTCAGCCAGAACTTTTGGTATCAGCAACAGCTCAGCATATTTACTACAGCCAAGAAGGGCACTAAGTGATTTCATAGCACCAAGGTAAAGATAGGACAGCTGGACTGCTCTAATTTCTGACTGGGCTATGTCATGGTTTTTGGACATGTGTTCATGATTTTTTCTTTTCCCTTCTGTTATTTGATGTTGGAATTCCACACTTGGCAGTGTGGGATCTAAAGAAAACGAAGCGATTTCATTTTCTGATTTGGAGCTTGTGGTACCCTGACTTTTGATGTCATCAGATGTTAAGCCTGTTCGCATATCTAAAGTGGATTCACTCTCAGGTTTCTGCTCAACATCCCCTTTCTCTTCCGATTCATGTCGGTGTTTCTTTTCATGCCGCTTGGTGCTCTGTTTCCCCGTATCTTCGTGAATGCCAGTCAGATACGTTAGGTCCAGCAGCACAGAAGCCGTCAGGCCTCGGAATCGCGCCACATCAAACGGCAATGGTTCACAGGGTTCCAGATTATACAATGGAGTATCACTAGGCGACCAAAAAGTTGGGAAGCTTTAATAAAGATCAGAATGACACAGGAAGAAGCAAGTGAGGGAAAGACAGGAGGAAGATACGGAAAATAATGTAGACAAAATAAGGTGCATCATGTACACAATACAGAGAATAATTTACACAAACTAGAGAAATCATTACAAACACAGAGAAAAATGAGTCTATTATGAGAAAATGGGGAGATGTGATGCTAAATGCAGAAACAATGAGATGTACATGTGCTTTCAAATAAGAATATCCACTAATATATAATGTAAAGCAGGAGTTAGCAAACTTTCTGTAAGGGGCAGACAAGAAATAGTTTAGACTCTGCAGGGCACACAGTCTCAGTTGCAACCACTCAACCCTGTCATCATAGTGCAAAAGCAGCCACTGATATAACTAAACAAATGGGTGTGGCTGTGTACCTTTACTTACAAAAACAGGAGGTTGGTCAGATGTAGTTTGATGTAAGCTATTCAGAAAATCTGTATAATAAATCTAATTTATGATATAGGTAATGGCTATTTGTACCTTATTTCAGAGAGGGCTTTATCCCATAAAAAAGTTTACATTGTAGTCTCAGTTCCCATACAGTTTAAGCCAAAATATAATTACATATTTCCTGATATTGACAAGAATTTCCTAAAGTTTAAGAATGATATAATTATACAAAACGCAGTAAAAAAGCTTTTGCCAGTATAAAGTTTTGTTGTTCTAACCTAAATCTTGGTTTTACATTCCCTGCCTAATCTTATTTTCCCCAGCCTCATTTTTCTTGTTTTAATTTATTAATTTACTTATTTTACTATATGGTATGCATCTTTTCTTTCTTCTTTTCATTTTTTATTTTTTTGAGATGCAGTCTCATTCTGTCACCAAGGCTGGAGTGCAGTGGTGCATTCTCAGCTCATTGCAACCTCCGTCTACTGAGTTCAAGAGATTTTCCTGCCTCAGCCTCCTGAGTAGCTGGGATTACAAGCACATGCCACCATGTCCAGCTAATTTTTTGTATTTTTAGTAGAAACAAGGTTTTGCTATGTTAGCCAGGCTGGTATCAAATTCCTAACTTCAGGTGATCCACCCACCTCAGCCTCCCAAAATGCTGGGGTACAGGCATGAGCCAACAAGCCCAGTCTACTGTATGCATCTATATGAGGCATCATAAATCCTTTCTGAAACAAGGCAAAGAATAAGAAGAAAAGTAGACATTTGAATGTCGTTCTGTAAAGTTGTCATTGGTGCCTTAGTTTGATAGAATGGAGGGGAAGGCAGAGTCCATTAACCCCTGAAATTCTGTGTAAAGTTTATATATATGTATTTTTTGGCTAAGATGATCCATAGCATTCACTAAATTCTGAAACAGTACCACTCCAAAACCACAAAGAACCACTGTTTTAGATATTGTTCCAGTCGAGCATGGTGGATCACACCTATAATCCCAGCACTTTGGGAGGCTGAGGCAGGTGGATCACCTCAGGTCAAGGAATTCAAGACCAATCTGGGCAACACAGTGAAACCCCATCTCTACAAAAATACAAAAATTAGCTGGGCATGATGGTGGGTTCCTGTAATCCCAGCTACTCGGGAGGCTGAGGCAGGAGAATTGCTTGAACTCAGGAGGCGGAACCAAGATTGTGCCATGGCACTCCAGCCTGGGCGACAGAGCGAGACTCCATCTCAAATAAATAAAATAAAATATTGTTCATGTCATATTAACATGTAATTTTACAGGAATCACATTAGGCATTATAATGAACAGTTATATAATATCACCAATAAATCTGTATTTTCAAATGATACAATTATGTAGACTCATTAGATAAATGTGTCCCCTTATCAACGAAGATATGTGACAGGATGAGTATCCCTTATCCAAAATGCATGGGATCAGAAGTGTTCTGGATTTGACTTTTTTCCAAATTTTGGAATATTTATTGTACCTGCCAGCTGAGCATCCCAAATCCAAAAATCCAAAATCTGAAATGCTCCAATGAGCACCTCCTTTGAGTGAAAATCTGAAACTTTTGGAGCACCAACATCATGCTCAATGGAAATACTCATCAGATAATTTTGGATTTTGGAGTTTGGATTTGGGGTGCTCAACCTGCATTTCCTTGTCAACATATGAAATTTGTACTTTGCGTAAATCCTATCTGTGCAAACACAACTAAAAGCTTTTAAAACCCAGTTTGTGACATATAAATATAACTTTCATATCTATTCAAAATCTTATACACATTGAGGGGATAGAAATATGTGCTTTCATATAGAGGAAGAATACTTAAAATTACAGATAATGCAAAGCCTAATTTTAGTCAGACCAATATTCAGAGTCTTGCTACCACAAAATGCAATGAAAAGATCAGCTGGCTGGCTTTTTACTATCCCACTCAGTGTGTAACGGAAATGATCAAAAGGCAAAAAGCCAAATGAAAAATTGGAAGAAAAATCCCAGTGAAACCTATAAACTGAGCTTACAATTTCTTCCCCAAAACAAAACAAAACAATTATATGTGTTTAAAATCCACTAGTATTTCAAAGAACATGGGTTTAGAAAATTCTCCTTTAAGAAATTACAGTACAAAAACACCTAAATGCATGAGAAATATTTTTAAAAATTAACTGGCAGCTAACTTAAAATACATAATTACTCACTGTCCACAGGCAATGCCCTATTTCACCATTAAATATTCATTTGCTAAAAGTGTAACTCAACAGATCATACCTGATAGTAATTTCTGCTTCATCCCATTGGACCTTGGCAGACGTGCTGCCCTCTTTGACCACTCCCAGCAGCGTGGCATGGCGCCCAGTTTGCTTGTGAACACACCGACCTCCAACTCTAAGACCAGCATCAACTCCTCCTATCACAGCCAGCACGGGCCACACCTCTATGCAAAGAGTCCTCAGCTGCGGCTCTGAGAGGTCAGCGAGGCCATGCCTAGTGTGTTTACCTTTCTCTTCCTCTTTGCTCTCCTTCTCCTCTCTCATTTCATTTTCCTCTCGGCTCTGAACCGAGCGGCTTTTCTTTAGCTTCTGACCTGACTCTTTAATACATATCTTAATTTTGTGCAGCCTTTCCATCATTTTTTTGTTAATGCAGTAAGTCCAACGGTCTGTTCGGTGAAGTATACGGATGAGCTGAATAGTGGCCTCAGCCAGCACTGCTGCTACTGGACTACAAATAGGGTCTCCTGGAAGTAAGTCTCGGGGTGTGCCACGCATCTGCATATCACAAATTTTCACCTATATAAAAGTAAAGAGAGTGGAAAAGGTGTGCTATTATTAGTTCTTCTTAGTCACTATAAATTCTAACATGTAAAATCCCATATTGAACTAGTATTTGGGTCTCTGCATACATATGAATTATACCAACTGGCCCCCAGAATAAGGAAATGTTACGGATACATTGAAGTTAGTAGTAGTATGGTCCACTGGAATAAGTTACCCTGTTATTTAAATTTCCTGTAATGCATGAATTCCAGAGATGTTAGGACCATTTGAAAGATGACTATAGAGACAAAGGCATGTGTGACTAACTCAATTTAGTCTAAAATAAGCCTTAAGGATATGCTCATTCTCATCCTCAAGACTCCAGAATAATGAGTCCTGGACATCTTACGTTGTTCAAGGGTTGCAAAAGTAAAATCATAAATCCAGACATTTGGAATAGTCACAATCTGCATACACATTGCAAATACACAGAATTTAAAAGAGGAACAAAACGAATTGAAATCATAACTCTGTATAATCTTGGGAAATTATTTAATGTCTTTAAGCCTTAGCTTTTCATTTAAAAACTGACACTAATAATAGCATATGTCTCTAACAATTATTTTAAAGATTAAATGAGATTATGCACATAAAGTGCTTATTAGTACAGCACCAGTCACACTGTAAATGTTAAAAAAAAAAAGTCAACTATTATTAGTATTGTGTTTCACAGAGGTTCTAAAATTTATCACAAAGGCTTCTGGATAGAATAAATTGATTGCTACATAGTCTAAGGCTGAGTGCGTTTCTTAAAGGTTCACAGATGTTAGAAAGCACCAGGCCATCATTTTAACCAGATCATGACAGAACCTACTTTGGGCTGCAAACCTACGAATGGCAAGGGATGAAATCAGGCACTGGGCTGAATATTTACTTCATCTCCAGTTCAGTTTTGGTTGCCTGGCTGTCCAATAAACAGTTCCCAGCTAGCCTTAAATTATAATTCCTTGACATTAAAAAAGTGTATTTTTAAAAATAAAGAATAAAAGATAATTTTCATTGTTGAGATTTACCAGGTCCAGCAATTTCATTATGGAAATTTTATACATGACATAAGTTGAAAGCTTTCCACTACATAATGGCTATAAATTCTTAAGACTGGATTTAAGCTATATACTATGCATTTGCAAGTGAAAGGATGGAGTAGGGAAAACAAAAACAAAACTCCACCCACCAGCATAGGGAGATCACAAAGTTTTTCTCAGCCTGGATTTTAGATGAGGTAAAAAAGAAAGTTTACAATGGAGGGTATCCTATTAATACTGTTGTCCTGAGTTCAAATTTACACCATCCACAACACCTGAAAATTCCCCCAGCTGAATGAATGAAAGGTAGTTTCTCCATCATGACTAGAACTCCTATTATTCAGCTGATAGGATCTTATTACATTTAAGATTATTTCTAGATTTCTCTCTCATATCCATAATTCCCAATGAACTAGATTATCCCTAAACTAGTTCCTGTAGTTCTTGTAAATGCACATATGTTTGAAAGTTGACTCACTGTATTCAATTGCCAGAATATGAAATAGTGCCTAAATAGTAATACATCATAAAGGCAATTTCTAAAAGTATCCTTCTTCTAGAAGAATATATTACCTAAGTCAGGTACTTTTAATGGGAGAAGAAATAGGTTATTATATTTATAACTCCTCCTGATGCTAAACAATAAAATAACAAATATTCTTAAATAAAGGTTTGAGGTTTCATTACCTTTTCCCCTGGATTGCTACTATAGAACATCACACATGGGTACAATTCTGCTGCATCCACATCTTCAAAAGCTAATTTGGGTTCCTAGAATGTGGCAGTGGTGAGGAAAAGAAAAAAAAAATAGAAATTTTTAAAATTGATAATATCTAACCACAGTAGAATCTAAAGCTTTTATAGACAGAACAAAAGTTACTTGATGAAATTCTCAACCTTGCTAACAAAGAGAAGTCTACATATAATAAGTGATCATAATTTGTTCATCTGTTTCAAAAAATCTTAGTGGGGTTTTACTATCTTCCTTTTGTTTGTTGCTAATAAATGTTTTAAGAACAAGAAAGTATTAGAAAAAAAGGAGAGACAGGTAGATCATCTGTAAGTTGATGAAATGGCAACTGGGCAAATAAGTTGATTATAAGTAGAAACAAGAAAAGTGTAATGCTTGTGAATGGGTTTCAGTACCTCTCCATTTTTCCCAAAAGAAATGGTCCTGGCTTCCATGTCTAACACACAGGTAATGAAATCTCCTTGAGTAAAGCTGGACAATGTGAGAGTCTGTTCTCCATTGTGATAGAGGTTACCACTGTAGGCCCTATAGAGCCACATATCGGAGGTAGTGCGGTGGTTAAAGTCATGTACTGGCCAGCGAGAAACTCCAACACATGTGCCTTCATTCCCTCTGTTTTCCTTCACAATATAAAACTAAAATAAAAGTGGGATATTCATTAATACTCAAAAAATCTATTTATATGCTATCAACTGCATTAACCAACACAAGGAATATGTTTATAAATAATAATTATGCATTTATGGGAATATGTTCTTTTAAGTGAAAATAACATGAAAATGAAATAATCACATCAATTTAGAAAGATTTTAAAACAAGTTTATTCTTTACCTTGCAGAACATTTAGAATAACCTTTGAATATCTATAGTATTTAAAATAAGCAATTTTAACTTACCACTTAATAATGAAGCTAAGGAAGTATGTGTAGTCCAGAAAATTATTAATGAAAAGCTTTAATTCTTTACATATAGATTTTTTACCTACTCTCTTGTGTATGCTTCTGTTTACAAAAAGAGTTAATATCACAAGCCTAAGACTAGGTGTTTCGTTTTGTTTTGAATTTTCTAAAGAGATGGGGTTTTGCTCTGTTGCCCAGGCTGGAGTACAGTAGCCTGATCATGACTCACTGAAGCTTCAAATTCCTGGGCTCAAGCAATTCTCCTGCCTCAGTCTCCTGAGTAACTAGGTCTACAGGTGTACACCATCATGCCTGGCTAATTTTTTGAAAATTATTTTTTGTAGAGATGATGGTCTTGAACTCCTGGGCTCAAGCAATCCTCCCACCTCAGCCTCCCAAAGTGTTGGGATTACAGGCGTGAGCCACTACACCTAGTGGGACTACTTTTCAAAAAGGCATGCTTGCAACACTGGCCTCTGGCTAGTATCTGGAAATTTGACTAGTAAACAGTTTCTTATAATGATTTCAAAAAACAAAGAAAAAACCCCCAACTTCTTCTAAGTAATAAAGGTGTCTCACTGACCTAGAACATTTAAACAAACAATGTGGTTTATACTGAATACCTGCTCTCCTTCTGGGAGTATGAAATTTGGTGGCAGGTTGAGGGTATCTATATGACCAGCACCCAGTAAAAACTTTGGGTTCTGCATCTCTAATGGGCTTCTCTAGAAACATCATACATATGTATTTTTCTTGCTGGGGAAAGCTTGTGATCATGGGAGGGAGAGAACAGGAGGAAGCCTATACATGGATAACTCTATATCGCACCTGTGTCCTTCCCTTATTAGCTGGCTATATATTCTTACTGCATCATTAGAATAAATCTCAGTTGTGAGTGTATCAACATGAGGAGTCTGACAAGTCCTTCTAGTGAATTACTGAATGTGAAGGTGATCTAGTGACTCATGACATAGCAGTGGCAGCAGTGAGATTCACTAGAACAAGCCTCATGCATTAGAATATAGCTAAATATTACTGGGGACAAAAAAAAAGAGACAAAAGTTAAAGATAACACTGGTACCTAGGTGTCTATGGAATATGAAACAGAAGGTGAGCTGCTATCCATTTTGAGAGGCAAAAGTTACAGATGAATTTTTAAGATAAATCCAACCACAAGATAGCTTGCTAGACTCCCCAGATGCTCTTGGCCTTGCTAGCTGAAGTTAGAAAAAAAGAGCAGCTCGGGTAAAAGCTGAGCTGTTCTTTCTTCCAAGAACTTCTTTCCTGAAGAGAAAGGGCCCAAATAGTCCCAACAAATGGGCTTTAGATGAGCCAGAGTAGAAAAATTAGCTTGTTAGTTGCTCTCTCCTCCAGTGGGAGGGGAAAGGGTTCAAAAACCCCTGACAGCTTTGAGTATGGGTACAGTGGCTCACACCTGTAATCTTAGCACTTTGGGAGGCCAAGGAGGGAGGACTTCTTGAGGCCAGGAGTTTGAGACCACCTTGAGCAACAGATCAAGAGTCCCATCACTACAAAATCTACAAAAACAAACAAGAATAGAAAGAAACCACTCTAGCTATTTTCTTAAGCTGAGCTGCTGCTATTGCTACAGCAGGTTCTCCTGCCACAATTTACCTTGTAAGTGCTAAATTTATTGCTAAGGGTTTGAGTAAACTTAAGATGTGAGAAAGAAGAAGGGAACCTTTTAAAACAGCTTTGCTTTGGGGTAACTACATCTGGATGTATAAAAAAAAAATGAAGCAAAGACTGGGCATGGTGGCTCACGCCTGTTATCTCAGCACTTTAGGAGGTCGAGGTGGGCGAATCATTTGAGGTCAGAAGTTTGAGTCCAGCCTGGCCAACATGGTGAAACCTCATCTCTACTAATAACACAAAAATTAGGGAGGCATGGTGATGAGTGCCTCCACTCCCACCTACTCGGGAGGCTGAGGCAGGAGAATCACTTGAACCTGGGAGGCGGAGGTTGTAGTGAGCCGAGCTAGTGCCACTGCACTCCAGCCTGGGCAACAAGCTACCTCAAAAAAAAAAAAAAATTAAGATGCAAAATGTTACAAACTTGTAACTTCATAAATGCTAAAGTATTATCCTCATCAGGGAAAGCTCCAAAAGAAAAATGTATTAGTGGGACACAAATTCCACCCTTTTTGTCACCAGCGGGTAGACTGGCATTTAAACTCTATATTAGAAACAAAACAAGTGTTCGTAACTGGTGGGTTTTTGGTATGATTTTTTCCTATTGGAGCCTCTGGGAAAAGGCTCTGAGATAAAAAGAGAGGCAAGCTCTAGATGGAGATACAGAGACATACTTTCAGAGTGTTAAAAAACATTCAGTGGCCAATGAATTCTTATAAAATCGTACATCTAACACTTAGAGGCAGATGACTTTCCAGCCTAAGTACATATTTTTGAGTGGGTCAGTTTGGATTCCAAGACTGACAAACAAACAGTGCTTAAGAAAGCCTTGTTTTCAAGCCTAGACTTAAAACACTACTGTCTGATTCTACAACATCTAGGGTTGTTTTTGTTTTTAAGAAATAGGGTCGGCCAGGCACGGTGGCTCACGCCTGTAATCCCAGCACTTTGGGAGGCTGAGGCAGGCAGATCACCTGAGGTCGGGAGTTCGAGACCAGCTTGACCAACATGGAGGAATCCCATCTCTACTAAAAATACAAAGTTAGCCAGGCGTGGTGGTGCATGCCTGTAATCCCAGCTGCTTGGGAGGCTGAGGCAGGAGAATC
>PVKP010034681.1:0-24008 GCA_004027715.1 Plecturocebus donacophilus | reverse complement strand
ACTTTAACATTTCACTGTCAATATTAGACAGATCAACGAGATAGAAAATTAACAAGGATATCCAGGACTTGAACTCAGACCTGGAACAACTAGACTTAACAAATATTTACAGAACTCTCCTCCCACAAATCCACAAAACATATATTTTTCTCAGTATCACATTATACCTATTTTTAAAGTGACCACATAATTAGAATCACTCCCCAGCAATTGCATAGCATTTCACAGGTTTAAATAAAATATTGGTTGGCTGCTTATTTGTTATTTTCATCCCCTATTCCTTCCTGTCTCCATTGTTAAGCACAATTATTGGCATAAAAGAGGTTTTTAATAACCATTTTTAGACTGTATTCTAGCCTGGGCAATAAAACAAGAATTCCATTCTCTCTCCCTCTTTCTCATCCTCTTTCTTTCTCTCTTTCATTCTTTTTTTTCTTTCTTTTGCTGTTTCTTTCTCCTTTTCTCTCTTTTTCTAAAAAAAAAAAAAAAAAAGTTTGGAAAACTGTTTAAATCTGTAATAGAACTTTGCTGTATCCGAATTATCAGGGAATATGCCAACAGAGTGGTTTGAAAAAATAGCATTTAAAGAGGTACTTGCTTTGGTAAATTGTTGTTCAGTTTTTTCCTTTAGAAGGGACAACACTGATATTAGAGGTGAATGACAGAGAATTCCTGTTTTGTGACCCACTTGGACCAGGTAGATGGTTGGCCCAGGAAAGGATGGAGCAGCCACACTAACTGGAGTTTAGAATTGAGCCTTTTGTAATCTGAGGATATGAGTGAGGGAAAGAAACAAAAGAGGTTATTATGTCAGTTTGTTTCTGAGAGGGCTATTTTGTATATGATTTTTATCTGGAAAAAAAAACTTTTTAAAAGCCATTTACTAAATTAAGGCCCTCAAGGTCTCCAACCATTGTTATCCACAGACAACACCAGAAACTCTAAAAATTTTGCAGTTCCTCTAGATAGGCAAAAGCAAATACATGAGGAATATGTTCCAAGACCTCTTGAAAATACCAAAATCTGAAGATGCTTAGTATTTGCATATAACCTGCATATTATCTCTAGATTACTTAGGGTATCTAATACTACATACTTGTACTATATTGGGTTTTTGTTTTTTTAATTGTATTTGTTTATTTTTTAATGTTTTCCATCCTCTGTTGAACCCAAAGGTGCGGAGCCTGCAGATACGGCTGTAATTTCACCTTTAGCGTTGACATAATGGAGCAGCTGAAGTGGCCCCTACTAGTGTTTCAGAAATCTGCCTCTGCTCACACTCAGAACCAACTCCAGTGGTGGGTTTTGTTCTCAACTTGAATAGAGTTTCTTTTCCTATTTACAAATAGGTTCAGTGATTCCACAAGATGGAACACGGCTACTATGATGTAAATTCTTAACTCCATTCTAAAAGTATTTTGTTATTGTTATTAAACTACTGTATTAGCCAGTCCAAGAGACACAGGCAGGAAGTACCCAATTTATATAAATACATAAAACTTTAAAAGAAAGTTTTAGGCTGGGCATGGTGGCTCACACCTGTAATTCCAGCACTTTGGGAGGCCAAGGTGGGCAGATCATGAGGTCAGGAGTTCAAGACTAGCCTGGCCAAAATGGTGAAACTCCATCTCTACTAAAAATACAAAACTGAGCTGGGTGTGGTGGCTCGTGCCTGTAGTCCAGCTACTCGGGAGGATTAGGCAGGAGATTCGCTTGAACCCAGGAGGTGGAGGTTGCAGTGAGTGGGGATCACACCATTGCACTCCAGCCTGGGCAACAAGAGTGAAACTCTGTCTCAAATATAAATATATATATATATATACATATATTACAGTACATGGACAACAGCAAGTCATCAGCTCCACTGTGAGTTGACCTGAGTCAAAACTGTTTTATCACCTAGGCTGGTGGATCACAGTGGTATTTGGGGTCCCCAAAATGAGTCAATTCTGGACCAAAGTCTAGTATCCCTGAAAAGCCTGGGTACATTTTCTCCATGCTAAATCACTGTAGATCCCTTTGGGGAGAGCTAAGAGGAAAGTTTACAGTATGTCTTTTTGGCAGTGTAATAGGGTATTTCCCCAAGGAAAATTACTCTGGGAAGTCGATGGCTCTATTTGATGATCAAGGCCAGGCCTGTATTTACCAATCCTGAAGGCACTACTTTTGTACCTTTGGCAAGACTCCCCTGGAAGAAAAAAAGCATGCTTAAAAGTCAGCAAGTTTTGGCCACATGCAGTGTCTCACTCCTGTAATCCCAGCACTTTGGGAGGCTGAGTTGGAAGGATCATCTGGGCCCAGGAGTTCAAGACCAGCCTGGACAGCATGACAAGACCCCATTTCATTAAGAAAAAAAAAAAATCATCAAGTTTAAAATCACAGACATGAAAATCAGGGTTTATGAAAAAAGCAATAATACAGAAGTTCCAAGGTACATAATATATTATAAAAAGCTTAAAATGCTTGAAATAATGGTCCATGTCCCCAGAGGAACAAATTGCCCTCTGAATTTCCCAGCTCTTAAAATGACTGTATGACTTCATCTCTATCTTAAATTTTTTTCATTTAGAATGCAAACACTCGTTCTTTCTGTGTCATAGTTCTTGTTTGTTATTTGTGGCTAGGTGCAGTGGCTCACGCATGGCCAAGATGGGTGGAGGCCAGGAGTTTGAGATGAGCCTGGCCAACATGGTGAAACACCATCTCTACTAAAAATACAAAAAAGTTAGCTGGGCGTGGTGACACATCCCTGTACTGCTTGCTATTCTGGAATGCTGAGGCACAAGAATTGCTTGAACCCGGGAGGCAGAGGTTGCAGTGAGTCGAGATCACACCACTGCACTCTAGCTGGGTGACAGAACAAGACTCTGTTTCAGAAAAAGAAAAGATATTTGTTTAGTAATTGTTACTGTGTTAGTGAGATTATGAGGAAGGCTTGGTTCACCTTTCTACCTTCTGGTCTAATCACAGGAAACACCACTGCCTGTGCACTGAGATACCTGGTTCTAAATTCCAGACCAGCACTTACTCTAACTTTAGGCAACTTACATAAGCCAGATTCCCCACCCATAATGTGGTTCCTGTCCTACCTGTCTTATCAGGTAATTGTAATTAAATTTATCAAATGAGAGCAGTTAACATATATGGTAAAGAGTAAAGCCTTATATAAGTTGGTACTGTATGTATAAATACAAGCAGAGTATGTTTAAATAAAAATTCCTGGTAGAAATGGGGATGGCATTCCTTAGGTTTTATGTGATTTTCTAAAATGACAGAAAACAAGGTGGCGGGCTAAGTATTGTGTGATAGCTTTTGTAATATGAGCCTGTTTGCATTTACGTAATTTCAAAAAAAATTTTTTTCACCCCATAGAGATAGGGTCTTACTATGTTGCCTAGGCTGGTCTAGAACTCCTGGCCTCAAGTGATCCTCCCACCTCAGCCTCCCGAAGTGCTGGGATTACAGGAACAAGCCACCAAACCCAGCCAATTAATTTGAAATTATATTTAAATTTATTAGCAAATAATATAAACGTAATCACTGAGACAGTGTTGTTGACCTAAAAGGAAGAAGCTGAGGCAAAATCAATATAAGGAGAGTTTAGTTGGTCTAAGCTTGGGGACTGCAACCCTGGAGCATAAATTCAGTTACCAGGAATATACCCTCCAATAAGTAGCATTTACAAGTGGATTTTTAAAGAAGAGGCACTTCCAGAGTTTATCAAGATTTTACACTAAAATAGCACAAGCTGTTGATTGGCTATAATTGTTCTTTGTCCACAAATTCCAGGAATGTGAAGATAATGGATGAGGCAGCCCAGGAACAGTTGCCCCCAGGCAGGCGTGGCTAGGAGGTGTGACTGAAGTCCTGTACTCTTGTCTCTCTGGGCCTCTCATAGCTCAGAGCAGTGCCTATTTAAATATAAAGGTACCTCACAATTAGAGTGTAAAATAATTTTGGATTATCCTAAATCTTCAAAGTACTCTCATTTGTTGTCCAAATACTGAAGACAGAAGTCTAATTTCTAGTAACTAGACCTCCAGCTTCCAGTCCACATGTAAAGAGCTTGGAAGTTGTAGGCCGGGTGCTGTGGCTCACACCTGTAATCCCAACACTTTGGGATGCAAGGCGAGTGGATCACGAGGTCAAGAGATCAAGACCATCCTGGCCAACATGGTGAAACCCTATCTCTACTAAAAATGCAAAAGTTAGCTGGGTGCGGTGGCGGGCACCTGTAGTCCCAGCTACTCAGGAGGCTGAGGCAGGAGAATCGCTTGAACCTAGGAGGCAGAATTTGCAGTGATTCGAGATTGTGCCACTGCACTCCACCCTGGTGACAGAGCAAGACTTCGCCTCAAAAAAACAAAAAATAAATAAAAATGAAAAAAAAGGCACACAAAAAACTTGGAAGTTGTCAGTCCTGTCCTCAACAACAACTAAAAGGAGCTAAAGAACTCAGAATCCATCACAGAATTGAAGTGGAAGGGTAAACTGTCATCCCAAAAGCTGGAATGATAGGCTGCTTCAAAGAATCAAAGCTTATCAGAAACAGGAATTGCCTGCATGGAGTAGGGATACTTTAAGGGTATTGGATTAGTTGCTAGAGATAGAATGTGTACTAGCTTTAGAATTTAATACCTTTGGGCTTGCACACTGGTAAGAGTTTTGCCTCTAGGAGCCCACTAGATTCTTGGAATGAAGACCTGATTAAAAAAAATATATCCGTATTCTGGCCAGGCATGGTGGCTCACACCTGTAATCCCAGCACTTTGGGAGGCCAAGGCAGGTGGATCATTTGAGGTCAGGAGTTTGAGATCAGCCTGGCCAACATGGTGAAACCCCATCTCTACTAAAATTTTTAAAATTAGCCAGCGTAATGGTGCGTGCCTGTAATCCCAGCTACCCAAGAGCCTGAGGCAGGAGAATTGCTGGAACCCAGGAGGCGGAGGCTGCAGTGAGCTGAGATCACACCACTGCACTCCAGCCTGGGTGACAGAGGCTCCTTTCAAAAAAAAATTATCAGGGATGCTAAGAAGCAAAACACACAGACTGAAGAAACAGGGCAAGCATCAAAACCAGAGTCAGATATACTAGAGTTTTTGGAATTATTCAGACCAGAAACTTAAGGGCTTTAATGGAAAACGTGAAAAACATACAAGAACAGATAGGTAATGTAAGAACAGAGACCATAAGAAAGAAAAGGAAATACCAGAAATATAACAGAAATGAATGCCTTTGGTGGGCTCATTAATACACTGTACACAGCTGAGGAAAGAATGAGTGAGCTTGAAAATATATCAGTAGAAACTTCCCAAGCTGAAAATCAGAGAGAAAAAAGACCAGGGACAAAGTAGGGATAATGGATAGGGACCACCAGGGAAAGGAACAGAATATGCAGGTAATGGGGACAGTTACAAAAGGCAAATCATATGCCTAATGGGAATACCAGATGAAGAAGAAATATTTGGAGCAATAATGGCTGGAGATTTTACAAAATAATTGACAGGAAACCATAGGTCCAGGAAGCTCAGAGAACACTAAGCAGTATAAATACTTCCCCCCAACCTCAAAAAGAAAAAAATACATACCTAGGCGTAATACATTCAGATGTAGAAAATAAAAGACAAAGAGAAAATCTTTGTCATTTCAGATAATTTAAAAAAACCCACCTTACAGCAAAAAGTCAAACTCTGTAAAATTAACAGGTTTATTCTGAGCCAAATATGAGTGACCAGGGCCTGAGTCACAGTCTCAAGAAGTCCTGAGAAAATGTGCCCAAGGTGGTTGGGTTACAGCTTGATTTTATACATTTTAGGGAGTTGGAAGTTAACAGGCAAACATCAATTAATACATGTAAGGTATACATTCATTCGTTCCAGAAAGATGGGACAACTTAAAGTAAGGGTTTTCAGGTCATGGGCAGATTCAAAAGCTTTTTTGATTAGTAATGGGTTGAAAGAGTTACTATCTAAAGGTCTGGAATCAGTATTGAAAGGAGTGTCTGGCTTTAGATAAGGGATTGTGGAGACTAATGTTCTTACACAGATGAAGGCTCCAGGTAGCAGGCTTCAGAGAGAATAGATGGTAAATGTCTCTTATCAGACCTTAATAGATACCGTACTCTTAGTTGAATCACCCCTGGATCAGAAAAAGACCTGGAAAGAGGAGATTCTCTACAGAATGGAGATTTTCTCCAAAAGAGATGACTTTGGAGGCCTATTTCAAAATATGTCAAAGAAATATATTTTGAGGTAAAATACTCTGATTTATTTCAGGGTCTGTTATCTGTCATGTGATATTATACTAGAGTTGGGTTGGAATTTGGTATCTTATTTCTACAGGGAGTTCATTTTATCAGTCTTAAGATCTCTGTTTTAATGTTAATATTTGTCAGTTGTGCCTGAATTCTTTGTTTTTTTTTCCTAGGTGGGGAAGCAGGGGAAGGATGGAGGGGAGGGGAGCTCCTGAATTCTTAAGGGAGGAGAATATAATGAGGCATGTCCAATCCCCACTTCCTATCATGGCCTGAACTAGTTTTTCAGGTTTACTCTGGAATTCTCTTGGCCGAGAGAAGGAGTCCATTCAGTCGGTTGGGGGGTTTAGAATTTTATGGTTGGTTTACATTACCTATAGAGGAACAAGAATAAAAATTATGCTGGACTTCTCTTTAGAAACCATGTAAGTAAGAAAAGTGTGGAATGAAATAAGCAACGTGTTAAAAGAAAAAAACAGCAACCTAGAATTCTGTATCCAGCCAAATTTCCTTCAAACATGAAGAATAAATTTTTTATACACAAAAAAAATTGAGGGAATTTATTGCCAATAGAGCTTAGTTAGAACATTAAGAAAGGTTAAAAGAAGTTCTGCAGAGAGAAGGAAAATGATATAGAAAATCAAACTGATGTAAGGAAAGGAAGGGTGTTTGAGAAGAAATACACGAATATAGAATAATCTAATAATCAAAAACTGGAATCATCATAGAATGTCTTCTACCAAACCAGTGTGTTTAGAATTGAGTTTGGTAGCTAGTTTCTTTCCATCATTGTAGCTCTCTTCTATTGCTACTAACCAAAAAAAACAAGATCAAAGAAAACAAAAATGTCATGACAATGAGAAAAGTGACACATTGTGTGATTTGATTTTCATTTAAGATGTAGTCTAGGTGAAGCTGGAGGTGAGGGGACTGATTTCTTCCACCTACCATGCTATCCTGTGCCTTTGAGGAACATTTATTGAAATATTCATTGAAATAACAAATCAATTTTTATTACGTTTATTGGAGTTGAACAAATTAGTTAATTCCCCTCCCTTTGATTGCTGTTTGTTGAGTCACTCTGTCATTAATACTGAAAATCAAACTTATGTAAAGAAAGGAACAATGTTTGAGAATAGAATTTTATTCTGTTGTTTTGTTATTTATTTTATTTCTGTTATTTTATTCATAGTTTGATGAACAGTTTTCTAAAGCAGAGATTATTAGCACACTATGGCCCACCCTGTTTTTGTAAATGAGGTTTAATTGGAATATAGTCATGTTTGTTCATTTATATCTTGTACTGTTTATGAATAGTGTATTACTTGTTACGTGTTGTGTCATTGATATAGCTGCTTTTGTTTTACAATAGCAAAGTTGGTTAGTTACCACAGGCATCATTTGGCCAGCAAAATCTGAAATATTTACGACGTGAACCTCTATAGAAGAGTTTGCCCATCCTTGTTCTAAAGCAGTAAAGGGGATACTAATTTATAAAAATCAGCATCCTTCTATCTTTTTTTCTTATGCTACTCTGAGCATTGTACAAACTAAATAGTGTAAGGTCATTTTGAAAACTGACCTCAAGAACTGTCTGAAGATAGTAAATTGGTCCTCTTTTTCTTACAGTTGAGCAGATCATTTTTGCTAAAATCCCACAACACTTGGAGCTTACCAAAGTAGAAAAGTGGCCAGGTGTGGTGGCTCATGCCTGTAATCACAGCACTTTGGGAGGTTGAGGCAGGTAGACCACTTGAGATCAGGTGTTTGAGACCAACCTGGCCAACATGGTGAAACACTGTCTTTACTAAAAATACAAAAATTAGCCGGTTGTGGTAGTGAGTGCCTGTAATCCCACTACTTGGGAGGCTGAGGCAGGTGAATTGCTTGAAGGTGGAGGTTGCAGTGAGCCCAGATTGCACCACAGCACTCCAGCCTGGGCAGCAGTGAGTGAGACTCCATCTCAAAAAAAAATAAAAACATGACCAATCTTCAGAATGCCTGCTTATGTGGAGTTTGTGGTTCTGGCAGGAACAATTTATTTCTCCCATTCTACCCAGCAGCTGGCTAGAATGTGAACATGGCGATAAAATACCCTACCGTATCCCCGAGGGAGTTGTTTGTAACTTTTCAGTCCAATGCATAGATTTATCTCAAACCTACTGTGTCAGATATTGTACTGAATGCAGGGCTACAGGATGAGTAAGACAGTCATTGCTTGTAAAGTGTTCACAGCCTTAGGACAGTTAACTGCGGTTTACCTTAAAGAGAAACTTATTTCTTCATCACAGCAATGAAGTTGGGCAACATCTTGGACCCTAATCAGATATCTGTTTACTTCTGATAGAGTCTGTAAAATCAAAAACAAAATTAGAAGCACATATAAATTTCTTTTAAATAGAAGAAATAAAAAAATCTCACTACTACGAATCATTTTATATCCCATAATATGCAAATGTTAACTAAAACACAGTTCAAGTATGAAGAAGTTAATGTTTTCACTGTTTATGAAACAGACTTTCTTAGAATATTGACAAAGAAAACTATATTTAAGGGAAAAAATAATTTTTTCAAAGTTTTAAAACTACTGAATTTATAGTTTTAGTTGTAAGTGCTTTCCTTTGTTGGTGGGGCGCGGTAAGTGCTTTCCTAATATCAAGAACAAAGTTGGGGGTTGGGGGATAAGAAGGGAGCTATTGGCCAGGTGCAGTGGCTCACGCCTGTAATCTCAACACTTTGGGAGGCCGAGGCGGGCGGATCACGAGGTCAAGAGATCAAGACTATCCTGGCCAACATGGTGAAACACCGTCTCTACTAAACATACAAAAATTAGCCGGGCACGGTGGCACTCGCTTGTAGTCCCAGCTACTCGGGAGGCTGAGGCAGGAGAATTGCTTGAACCCAGGAGGCAGAGGTTGCAGTGAGCCAAGATCACGCCACTGCACTCCAGCCTGGTGGCTGGCAACAGAACAAGACTCTGTCTCAAAAGAAAAAAAAAGGAAGCTATTAAGAAATTAAGAAAAAGAAGTGATCAGGTAGGCTCAGTGACTCATGCCTGTAATCCCAGCACTTTGGGAGGCTGAAGCAGGTGGATCACCTGAGCTCAGGATTTTGAGACTAGGCTGGCCAACATGGTGAAACCCTGTCTTTACTAAAAATACAAAAAAATTAGCCAGGCATGGTGGTGCACACCTGTAGTCCCAGCTACTCGGGAGGCTGAGGCAGGAGAATTGCTTGAACCCTGGAGGTGGAAGTTGCAGTGAGCCGAGATCGTGCCACTGCACTCCAACGTGGGCAACAGAGTGAGACTCCATCTCAAAAAGAAAAAAGCAAAGGAAAAGAAGTGAACGAATTGGTATGGAATAAGAAGTCAAGCCTTTATATTGACCTAGTCATGGGGATGATCCCTTGGTGTGAACAGTGATTCAGAGACAGTTTTGTAGACTCTGAAAATTCCAAGAATTTGGATCTTTGCAATCCAATCAACCTCAATTATCTTTCCCTACAAAATGTGCAGGCCAAAATTATGACAAAACAACTTCATCTTGCTTCCCCAATTTGACCAAATAAAAATAACATTTCTAATCAATTGATACGTTAATTCAACATAACTCACACCCTGAGCTCCTCCTATGTGCCAGACATAAGAAGGCAAGTAAATCATAGCTCACACATGATGGAGTTCCTAGTTTCATGAATAAAGGATTGCAGTAAAATGTAACAGGGTTATTCCTGATGCAAAATCCCTAGGAAGAAGCTGCTCACAGATGGAAATGCTAGGGGAAACTTTGCAAAGGAGATGATGATTGAACTAGATTTTTATAGAATGAATAGGAGTTTAGCCAGTGGAATAGGAAAGGCAATTTCAGAGAAGAAAGAGTATATGCAAAGCACAGATGTGTGAGGAGAGGTTAACATTAGAGAATCATGAGTAGATCTGCGTGGTATGGTTATAAGGAACTCAGGGAAACTGTAAGTGAAAAGGGAAGGTGGGGCCAGATGATATTCTATAGGTTAACAGGTAGCTAACACAGGCCTTCTACAGCTTCTTCAGATACCATCAGTGTGCAGAATCCTGCACCACGTACTATAAGCCGGGAGCTAGAAAACAAGTAGAACACATGGCCCCTTTCCTCAAAGGGCATCATGATCACAGTAGTAAAGGAGCAAAGAATGCTGAAAAGATGGGATCGGGGCAAGCTCACTGTGCCTCTTTTTATAAAGCAACCTTGCAGATAACAAGAATGTGAAATGGAAGAGCATGGTAGTGCCTGGTACGTAGCAGGCATTCCACAAATGGTAGCTGCCTTGGGATCTGTAGGTCTTCTTTTGCCAATGACTGGAGGTTGTATTCATGAGCATGAGATACAGCAAGTTCCTAAGAATACATACGGGGCATCCCCAGATGATTCTCTCTATGTCTGACAGATGATCCTTCATAAGGATGTTTTGCTTCATCTAGGGGAAAAAAGTACTTTTAGGCAAACTAAAATTGTGACATTTTTATTCATAAAAGAAATAGATTAAAATATTTTATGGCATTTCATATAGGGCTTGGTATTTTCACATGTTATAATAGAAAGTTTCGAATTTCTGGGCCAGGTGTGGTGGCTCACACCTGTAATCCCAGCACTTTGGGAGGCCGAGGTGGGTGGATCACTTCAGCTCAAGATTTCAAGACCAGCCTGGACAACATGATGAAACCCTGTCTCTATGAAAAAAAAAGCCAAGCATGGTGGTGTGTGCCTGTGGTCCCAGCTATTCGGGGGGCTGAGATGGAAGGATTGCTTGAACCAGGGAGGTAGAGGTTGCAGTGAGCCAAGATCGCACCACTATACTCAAGCCTTAGTAACAGAGCCAGACCCTGTTTCAAAAAAGAAAAAAATCCAATTATTTGTACCCAGTGTTTTAAAACAAAGGCAAGTGACAAAACTGTATGCAAAAAAGTGTCTTCATGGAAAAAATGTATTAGTAGTTTACATTCAGCTGCCTGTTTACAGTATGCACAATAAAATGATATTTTCAGAATGATAGTACTGTACTCCAAAGTACTTAATTACTTCCTCCGAGAATAATTAAGAGCATTGTACTCACTAAGGCAGGAAAACTAATTAATGCATTGAAAGTACTTTCAGAAACAAAGGATTTTTTTTGCCTTTTAGTTATGTAAAAAAAAATCAGTCCAAGTATTTCATTCTTCAAACTTACATAAAAATTTTATTGTAGGCTGGGCATGGTGGCTCATGCCTGTAATCGCAACACTTTGGGAGGCTGAGGAGAGTGGATCACAAGGTTAGGAGATCAAGACCATTCTAGCCAACATGGTGAAACCACGTCTCTACTAAAAATACAAAAAAAATTAGCTGAGTGTGATGGTTCGTGCATATAGTCCCAGCTACTTGGGAGGCAGAAGCAGGAGAATTGCTTCAACACAGGAGGCAGAGGTTGCAGTGAGCCGAGATCGAGCCACTGTACTCCAGCCTGGTGACAGAGCGAGACTCCATCTCAAAAAAAAAATTGTACAAAGATCTAAAAACATTGTCTCATGTTGCTTGGCTTAGAATAGATGCCCTTAGTGTTGGAAATCACTGAACACAACTATTGATTTAGCATTAAAAGGATGAAAGACTTCAAAGCAAAGAACACCACAAGAAGATAAGGTATCGAGGATCTTTGAGTGGGAGTACCACAAAAGCACTGTAACATTTTTTAAGGATACAGACTCTTATCAGCAACCAACCTGATCTATATAACCTTTATATTTTTTGATTTGGTCAATTGCAGTGGTCAAGTCCCCACGGTCAACATGGTCAGCAGGAGTATGAAGCCTGACAGCATAGAGAAGATTAAGGTATTCTTCAAATCTTCGTGATGGGTATAGCAGCAGCTCTGGCAGACTGTACAAAGCATAGAGAAGAGAACTCTGGTCTCTGAAGGCCCAAGAATACCCTGTCTGAGGGCGGGGGGGATGTGCTCTGCTCTCCCTCAGAACATACCTCAGCATTTTGGTAGCAATGGTCTTATCATGCCTCTTCAGGAAAGTTCGGAAGGCTGGTATCATTTCTCTGCACTAAAAGATGAGGATTATATTGTCAAAACTTTATGAGGTAGTTGAAAAGTCCACTGTTCCACTGAGCAAGTGTGATCTATGGAATGCCTGAAGTAAAAGGGCAACATCTATGTCTAACCAGTTAAACTATTAGTAGTGCCATTGGTGTCTTCCTAGTAAGAATGTGTGTTAATTATACATAGACCTGACCCTATCCATTGAACTTAAACAGCATAGACAAATAATGTGCTTTACAAACAGATAGCCCTGGATTTGAATTAGAATACATTGAGTATATAACTTTGTCAAATTACTTAACTTTTCTGAGCCTCAGCTTTCTCATCTGTAACGTGGATACTATTTCTAATACTTGTGGTGTGGGGAAAAAAAATCCTACCCATAAAGTGCCTGTCACACAGTAAATGTTATTTCAGTACAGTAAGATCTTAACTATGAATGGTATTCGCTTTTAATATTTCTGTTAATTATGTTTTCCATAGTAATATTTATTATATAGGTGTTCCACTGTACTTAATATCTGTTTTGGTTTATTTGTTTTTGAGACAGAGTCCTCGCTCTGTCACCAGGCTGGAGTATAGTAGTGCGATCTTGGCTCACTGCAACCTCTGCCTCCCAGGTTCAAGTGATTCTCCTGCCTCAGCCTCCCAAGTAGCTGGGATTACAGGTGCCCGACACCATGCCTGGCTAATTTTGTATTTTTAGTAGAGATGAGGTTTTGCCATGTTGGCCAGGCTGGTCTCGAACTCCTGACCTCAGGTGATCTGCCTGCTTCACCCTCCCAAAGTGCTGGGATGACAGGCGTGAGCCACCACCAAGCCCAGCCTTAATATCTATTTTATTTTACTTTTATTTTTATTTTCTTTGGTGCCGTGACTCAGATACACTTAATATCTATTTTAAAAGGTATTCATTTATCACTATTAGAACACCTCTGAAGTTACCTTTTTTCCATGCCTAAAAGATGTCGACAATGCTAACTTCTAGAAATCAAATATTCACTGATTTCATTCTCAGACTTTTGGCTAAGACCAAGTAAGTATTCATGGATTAGACCAAGTAAATATTCATGGATTTCAGTCATATTAATAGCTAACATTGGCTGGCCTGGTGGTTCACCTCTGTAATCCCAGCACTTTAGAAGGCAGTTAGGTGGATTGCTTGAGCCCAGGAGTTTAAGACCAGCCTGGGCAACATGGTGAAACCCCGTCTCTACAAAAATTACAAAAAAATTTGCTCGGTGTGGTGGCACACACCTGTAGTCCTTTCTACTTGGGAGGCTGAGGTGGGAGGATCACCTGAGTCTGGGGAAGTCGAGGGGACAGTGAGCTGTGATCATACCACTGCAATTCCGCCTAGGTGACAGAGGGAGATCCTGTCTCAAAAAAAACCCCACAACCAAATAGCTCACATTTAAGCTAAGTTGTTTGCACACACTGTGCTAGTGAAATAGGCATCATTATCTATAGCTATAAAAATTATCATTATCTATAGCTATAAAAATTCAGGCACCTGTCCCTGATACCATGTGATGCTTTGCTCCAATCCTTGTCTTCGAAGTCAGTTCTAAGGAATTACCTTATTTATGTAACTTTTGAATCATCAAGTTGTCCAGCAGTGACTACACTCCCTGGGTGGGGTGGAAGGAATACTACAAAGGAAGCTGTCCAAGGGCATGAGCCCTCCAGAGGCCTCCCAGCCCACAGGCCTTTCCTGCAGGGCCTCAGTGAAGACAAGGTCACAGTGGACTCTGGCAGAAATGTGCTGCCATGTGACAAGGTAGCCTTTTCTAGGCTTTCAATACCAACTGAGGAGGGAAGAAAGAGGGATTTTATTCCCATCAGAAGATATCCCAACAAGAGCAGCAAGTGGTACAGAAGGGAATTGCATATTCCTACTCAGATTAAATAATGGCAGCAATTAACCGGGTACGGTGGCTCACGCCTATAATCCTAGCACTTTGGGAGGCTGAGGTGGGCGAATCACCTGAGGTCAGGAGTTCAAGACCAGCCTCACCAACATGGAGAAACCCCGTCTCTACTAATAATACAAAAATTAGCTGGGCATGGTAGCATATGCCTGTAATCCCAGCTACTTGGGAGGCTGAGGCACGAGAATCGCTTGAATCCAGGAGGTGGAGGTTGTGGTGAGCCTATTGCACCATTGCACCCCCGCCTGGCAACAAGAGTGAAACTCCATCTCAAAAATAAATAAGTAACGGCAGAAATCGCAACAAAGAAAACTGTTAATAATTTACTCTCTAGGAAATGTAAGACCAAGACACTTCTTACTTCATAGTGACACTTCATAAATTGATTGTTCTTCCAAGAAAAACGTGGATAATTAATTTATTTTCTACATGAGAGAGTGAACTTCTCAAGGACACACAAGATTGTAGTAGCAGAGTGGATTCTAAGCTCAATTATTGAGCATTTCCTGTAAACTGAAGGTATCTGGTCCAGTGAAAGCCCGGGAAATTCTATGAGGATTAGTTCAGTTCAAGAACCAATTACTGGCAATGCTGTGTGGCAAATATTGTGCTAGCCCCTAAGTCAGGGCTCCTGTCTTCAGAGGCCACAGTATATGGAAAGAGAGCTGGGAGCTAAGAGGAGAGAAGCCTTTCTTATTAATGCTGGTCTTTTGGGTCCCACACATAACTTCCTTTCTAGCTCAGATCTCATAGAATGATGAGATTGAAACTCATTTACCTTTTCAATAGTTTTCAGAATGACAGGGTAATTGTTGAAGAAATTGGTATATGTGTTCAGCTGGCTTCCAAACTTTGTGACTATTTCTCCCATACAGAGAGCTGGGCCCCATTCTTGCAGTCTGTCTCTCAGGTTATCTAGAAACTGCCTGCGATATGAGAAGAGCATAAGTATGAAATACTAATTTATGACAGCTTATAAACCCAAATATCCATTGTCATTAGTGCAAGCGTTTTCAGCCTAGTGATTTACAGTAGGGTTTTGGTCAAGTCATTTCTTCTTATCACAGAGAAGTGCAGATTTGACAGGAAAGGGGAACTGGGACATGAAGGAGTAGGTTGGCTGGGTAGAATCCTGCCTCTTGACCTCAATTCCTTGAGTCAGAACCACACACTGGCCACAATACAGCTGCTGCCTAATGTCCCATTCTCTTGTCTCCAGATAGGCAGGTGGGTGAAAGCTCTTACAGTAGTTAGAGGAGAGTGATCCACTGTCTTCAGCAGCTGAATGCCATAACCCCTGCTTGGCCCATTTCCCCATGGCTCTAAGAAAATCCCTCATTCATTCATCACAGGCCATGAGCACTGGAAGAGGCCTAGTTCCACCTCTTCACTTGGTAGGAGCTGGGGCCCATTGAGAAGAAGAAACTTGTTCCAAGTTACCTAGAGAATTACCATCAGAGAAGCACATATTCAGGTTGCCCTCCTTTACCACAGGCAGAAATGATCAGTTATCTCTCTCATGTTATGCACTTGAAAATACGTTGTTATTGGCCGGGCATGGTGGCTCAAGCCTGTAATCCCAGCACTTTGGGAGGCCAAGGGGGGCGGATCACAAGGTCAAGAGATCGAGACCATCCTGGCCAACATGGTGAAACCCCGTCTCTACTGAAAATACAAAAAAAGATTAGCTGGGCGTGGTGGCGTGCGCCTGTAGTCCCAGCTACCAGGGAGGCTGAGGCAGGAGAATTGCTTGAACCCAGGAGGTGGAGGTTGCAGTGAGCCGAGATCGCGCCACTGCACTCAGCCTGGCGCCTGGTGACAGAGCAAGACTCTGTCTCAAAATAAATAAATAAATAAATAAAATATGTTGTTATTAAACTGACCCCCAGCCTTGGGCTTTCTAAGCCAAGTGTCCTGGTGGCTTAATCCCGTTAAATCTTTCTGGTTTCTTCCCATTGCTTAACTGAACATTGCTGATTAAGAACAAACATATGGCTTTCCTCCTTCCTGCTATCTTTTGCATGGAGAGTCTGTTGGTTACAGCAAGGGTTCCCAACCCCCAGGCCATGGACTGGTACTGGTCCGTGGCCTGTTAGGAACCAGGCCGCATAGCAGGAGGTGAGTGACCGTTGAGTGAGCAAAGCTTCACTGATATTTACAACCACTCCCTAGTACTTGCATTACTGCCTGAGCTCCACCTCCTGTCAGATCAGCAGTGGCAATACATTCTCACAGGAGTGTAAGCACTATTGTGAACTGCACATTCGAGGGATCTAGGTTGTGCGCTCCTTATGAGAATCTAATGCCTGATGATCTGTCACTGTCTCCCACCACCCCAAGATGAGACCATCTAGTTGCAGGAAAACAAGCTCAGGGTTCCCACTGGTTTACATTATGATGAGTTGTATAATCATTTCATTATATATTACAATGTAATAATAATAGAAATAAAGTACACAATAAATATAATATGCTTGAATCACCCTGAAACCATTCCCTCCACCCCTGGTCTGTGTAAATATTGTCTTCCACCAAACTGGTTCCTGGTGCCAAAGAGGTCGGGGACCACTGGGTTATAAAATGCTTAGGTCCTGAACTCCACTCCCTGCACCATGGCTATGAACGGGGGAAGGGCTTCCTTGGGAATCAATGCTGGTTGCAGCATGGTAGGTAATGTAATGAGGATCTCTCCACTGTAATCAGGGTCCCCAAGAGGGGCAGATAATCACTGCACCTCCAGACCACTTTTGAAACAACAAAGCATGGGCTCTTCTCAGTGCACAATGAATATTTTAAAAAATACATATTCAGAGTTTACCTGTTGAGACTTAAAATCCGCAGAACATCAGAGAAGAGGATCTGGATATTGGCAGCACTCAGAATTGCTCTGTTTGATGACAGTGCTGCTTTCAGTGGTTTGACATAAACATCTCTCACAATTTCCAGCATCTGCACGTATTTTCTCTCACTCTGTAAGAGTTCCCTGACAACTCTAGTTCGCTTTTCTGCTGAGTCCTTCTGGAGCATTCTCTCCTGTAGAGAAGGATTAAGAACTCATAGAAGTAGCACGGTGATTCTTCTCAGGCTTACAGCCTCAAGAAGCCTGAAAGTCAGTGATAGAGAAGTGGAAGTGCTGAGCAGTCAGGCAGCTACATGGAGATCCCCTTTTGCTGGTTTGTGCTATGCAGGTTGAAGGGGACTTCACAGGGGGCTGTGGAGGACCCTGCTGTCCATCACTTATCCCCAGGATCGCCAAAGAGCCCCTCATATCAGGCCAGCCTGATGCTCAAGTGGAGAGGAGATTTTTAATCTTGGGTCTAAAGGAAGACAGTTTGAAACTTTATTTTTATCCGTCTGTCCATCCAAATCCATAATAGGTGTCTTATACTGGTGCTGGCCATGTAATGATGGGAACAAGATGCAGTTCTGTCTTCATGGAGGTTACAGTCTAGTAAGGAAGCATTTGGCTTGTCTACCCTTGTTTGTTTTCCTATTTCTTTTTCCCAGTAGTGTTTTATTGATTATCCTGCAGACACAAGAACTGAAATGAGCTAGCCCTCTGCTACAGTTTGAATGTCTCCCTTCCAAAATTCAGGTGTTGCCAATGTGATAGTATTAAGAAGTGGAGCTGTGAAAAGGTGACTGGGTCATGAGGACTCCTTCTTCATGAATGGGATCAGGTACCCTTATAGAGGGGCTTGGCAGAGGGAGTCGGTCCTCTCTTGCCTTCCACCATGTGAGGACCCCAAGAGAAGGCCCCTGACAGATGCCAGCACCTTGATCTTGGACTTCCCAGACTCCATAGAGAATTTCTGTTCTTTGTAAATTACCCAGTCTCAAGTATTCTGTTGTAACAGCAAGAACCGGTGAAGATGCCTTCTCATTATTAGCTAATTTGCTTCCCCAACTGACATATGAAAAAACTGAAGCATATGCTCTTCTTTCAGTACTAAGGATCTAACTTCAGTATGAAGGATAGACTTTGAGCTATAAGCCCATCTCTCCTGTCTAGCCAGGTTGCCAGATGTGTTACTTTCCTGTGTTTCCAACTCTCATTTTATTTTTTAATGCAGAGGCAAAAACCATACACTGGCCTAAAGAAATTCCATACCCTGATGTTGTGTGTGCTATGTTCGTATAGAGAGAGAAATTAATTTTTATTGCTGGTACTAGGCAATTATTTTCTTTTATCCGTATATTTCAAAAGCTATAAAATGAGCATCTTTATACCAGAAAATTTATAATACCTAAATTCAAAAACATAATGTCCTTCAATTTGAGCCTAGAATAATTAATATTTTCCCTCCAGCCCTAAGTATACCCCACACTGCCCCCAGTAAAATATGACAATACTGCTTCTGTCACTCCTGGTGCTACTTGTATGCTCATTCAGTGTGGACCTGAGGTGACTATAGCACTCACCATGGTGAACAAAAAGCTCAAGGAAGGAGTCAGAATTGCCCACACTAATTTTAAGGTGGTGGGCAAGATGGCTCCTTGGTGCAATTTAAGATTAACAGACATACATCACTTAGTAAACAATGAAAGCCTATTGGGAATAACAGGGCTTGTCAACAGTGGATTAGATTCCAATTTGTCAGATGGCCAGTCAATGAAACAGACACACCTGCACAATTGGAAATGGAGGCTGAAGATACAAGTGACGTCTTTCAGCAGCAGACGGGAGGGGTCCACTAAAAAGAGAACCTGCTACTTTAGGCCAGAGGCTCTTCTTACAGATCAAGAGTGCATTCTCAACTAGAGAACCGCTATTTGGTTCCACTACATCCTATCTATGACAATATAGTTCTCTCTATTCTTTCATTTCCTTCCCTATTCCTTTATTGTACGTAAGGTAACTGATGAATGCGCACAAGCATTTTTAAAAAAAATTAGTGGCCAATGGTATGTGTTGATCAACATCAAATGGAGATGAGAAGGGGAAAAATGCTTCTGTGAAAAGACCTTGTCCAGGCGCTGTGGCTCATGGCTGTGATCTCAGCACTTTGGGAGGCCAAGGCGGGCAGATAACAAGGTCAGGAGTTGGAGACCCGCCTGACCAACATGATGAAATCTCATCTCTACTAAAAATACAAAACTTAGCTGGGCATAGTAACACACACCTGTAGTCCCAGCTACTCAGGAGGCTGAGGCAGGAGAATCACTTGAACCTGGGAGGCAGAGGTTGCAGTGAGCTGGGATCATGCCACTGCACTCCAGCCTGGAGACAGAGTGAGACTCCCTCTCAAAAAAAAAAAAAAAAAAAAAAATAGCCTCCTTTCTCCCTCCATGGCATGCTGATTCAACTGTTATCTTTATATTCCAATCTGTTATTTTGCTCTCACTGTTTTAACTACAGCAATAACATATACATATATATAAATCCTTGCATACCTTGTTCTACTGGAGAATGCTAATGTTTCTCATTTATCATGGTAACACAAAGGGCAATTTTATAGCATTTTCATACATACCTCTTATATGTAGGACAATCTTTCTTTAAGTGAGGATCAATTAGTTGATAAAAATGATTCCCAGATAGTTTTTCCTTCAAGTAAAACACCCTGTTGTTTAAATAAGTGTCTTGTTTAAAATGAAAAAAATGTGTAATGCTACATGAGCTTCACTGAGATGAATTAACCATAATTTCATTCACTAGAATTATAATGTAAAAATAAGAGGCAAATGAGAACTCACTGTATTTGAAATATTATAAATGCATTCTTTTTTTTTTTCTTCCTCTTTTTAGAGACAGGGTATCCCTCTGTCCCCCAGGCTGAAGTGCAGTGGAGCAATCATGGTTCACTGCAGCCTCGACCTCCTGGGCTCAAGCAATCCTCCCGCCTCAGCCACCAGAAAAGCCCCCACAACAGGCCAATTTTTGTGTTTTTTTTTCTGTAGAGACAGAGTTTTGCCATGTTGCCCAGGCTGTTCTCCAACTCCTCTGCTCAAACGATGCACCCACCTTGGCTGCCCAAAGTGCTGGGATTACAAGCATAAGCTACCAAACTCTTTTTGTTTATTTTCCAAACACATGGTCTGTATAGAATACCTATTTAGACATATCTAATGGAGTAAAAAATACATCTGCATCCCACTTAGCAGTTGGTTTACAGTTCATGTATTTTTAAATATTGTATGTGTATTTCTGTATGTATATATTTTTAAATATTGGAGTTATCCAACATTTATAATCGTTTTGAACTAAGGTTTTCACTGCAAGCCTTTTGTTATCTTAAAGCCACCATCAGGTATTATTACCAATAGTCAAATGAGAAACTCTCATATTCACTGCTCGATGGAAACACACTCTTCCTTTGTGTTCCTAGGGATGAGTTTGGGATGAGTGAACACCCATGCCCTGGGGTTCACAGCCTGCACTGTTTGCAGCAGATGGACACAGCCAGGATGTCTGGGGCCAGGATAGAGCCCCAAGTCTGAGCTCAGGGCTGGAGGACTTAAGATCTGTCTTGCCCAATGTCTGGCCTTAGGGAAACCCATTTAACTTTTTCTTCCCCCATATAACTTTTCTTAACTCTAGTTCTTTGTAATGTGCCTAGGAATGTCTCCTTTATAGGATTCTGAGAATGAAAGGTGATAATAAATGTGTTTGTGTGTTGAAGAAAACAAAACCACATGCAGTGCCGTGGATGACACAGGACGGGACCAGCCTCTGCTGAGGCTGCAGCTTCCTCCACACTTTACACAGAAAGACAGAGCCCTAGACATTGTATTCATTAGACTCAACTTCTGAAGTCAGACTGTAAGTTGCTAGATTAATTAGAAACTGTGAGCCTTTGTCCATGTGCCATTTCTTTAAAAGGCATCCTAGTATCATACAGGAAAGTCAGGGAGTAACATACAGATTTGTTTTGCTTCAATATGTTACACTGCTATCCTTCTGGCTCAACTTTTCAGTCTGGGGCTTATTTAAAAGAAAAGTCTGCTGATTGAATTCTCCCTAATTATATTTGAGGTTTTTTTTTTAATCCCGCAAAGATACATTTTCAAGGAAAATGAAGAACTAACCAGAATAAAGGCTGAAATTTCATTGTCAGGAGCAAAACCAATGGTAAATTTACATTATGTAATAATTAGCTTACCAGATTAATCAGTGCTTCAAAATTTAAATCATTTTTGCCGAGCCTTGACTTTGTGTCCCAAGAATTGTCTTCTACACCATTTCTTTCCTGAAGATTGAATGGAAACTTGGTTATTGCATGCAGGTCTTGGCACCTCTGAAAACTCAATACTGTGCCCACAGAAGGCCATCAGAAGCTATCTGCCTTCAGCCCCAGCCACAGTGTTCCCTGACACGATGAGTTCAGTGCTTGAAAATGGGATGCCACTCTTAAATTAAATTTTATGTTTCTTAAAAATAGCCTTTGCTTCCTTCGAAGGACATTATACTTGAGAACTAAATTCAGTGAAGGTCCCTCTTCCCTGGAGGCCCGGGGAGTGATGGTGTGCTGGGGCTCCTCCCAGGCTTAGAGGCTCGCATACATAATTGGGTAACAGGCTTCTTTATTTTTCTTTTTCTTGAGACAGAGTCTTGCTCTGTCGCCCAGGCTGGAGTGCAGTGGCACAATCTCTGCTCACTGCAACCTCCACCTCCTGGGTTCAAGCGATTCTCCTGCCTCAGCCTCCTGAGTAGCTGGCTTACAGGCACCTGCTACCATGCCCTGCTAATTTTTATATTTTTAGTAGAGATGGGGTTTTGCCATGTTGGCCAGGCTAGTCTAGAACTCCTGACCTAAGGTAATCTGCTCACCTCGGCCTCCCAAAGTACTGGGATTACAGGCATGGGCTGCCACACCCAGCCGAATAACAGGCTTCTGCCTCAGCTCTGCTCTGTTCCTTCTCAGATGAGGACAAATAGGTTATTTTACTTTTAAGATGCCAGAAGGAAAACTCACAAAACTCACTCTTCTTTTTTCACCAAGTGAAAATGTGTCATAAACAGTTTACATACGCTTTCTAGACCTGCACATTTAAATAAGGCTTATTCTTTCTTTACTTTACCTTGTTAACTGTTCTTGCTGTGGCCTCCCTAAAACTTAGCCCATTTCTTAAAAAAGCCCTTCATCCCCACCCCTGCTGCCTGCAGCACCCCAGGGTCCACCCTAGCAAGGAGCAATGGTCCTGGCCCTATGGTTATGTTGAGGGATGATGATGGTTAATGGTCATTACTGCTGCCTTCCTAATCAAATATTAAACTATCAGTGGCAACCCTCGGATGTCCAGGGATGAGGCTGGAAGAATAACTTCAATTTGTAACCAAGACTCCTTTTATCTTACTTTACTGAGGCAAAAACAATTTTTTTTTTTTGGAGTTGCCATATTGGTATGGCAGCCTGAGCCTCTGCAGAAGAGCCCTGGTCTGCAAAGCTGCTGCCAGCTAGCTCTAGATGGCAGGAGGTCCTGCCTGACCCCAAGTGCTTCATGTCTGCTCCAGGGAGTCTTCTAATGATTTATTTTGTCCTCTGCATTTGTGGCTGTCTCATACCAGCCTGGCACATATCCATAAGTATGGCTTGGGCAAGGGGAGGAGATCTACTTTGTTTTGTCTTGTTTTGTTTTGAGACAGGGTCTCACTCTTTCACCCATGCTGGAGTGCAGTGGTGCAATATTGGCTCACTGCAGCCTCGACTCCCACCTTAGCCTCCCAAGCAGCTGGGACTATAGGCACAAGCCATCATGCCTGGCTAATTTTGTTCATTTTTTTTAGAGACAAGGTCTCACTATGCTGTCCAGGCTGATCTCAAATTCAAGTGATCCTCCTGCCTTGGGATCCCAAAGTGATGGGATTACAGGCATGAGCCACTGTGCCCAGCCAGTATCTTGCACTCCAGCCTGATGGAGTGAGGCTGCCTCAAAAAACAAAAACGAAAACTCTCAGTTTGGGCCAAGATTAGGATAACCCAAACAGTACAGAATTGTATTGTGAATCTCACAGATAAGGGAGCCATCTTTCTCTGGGAGATCAACTGACTGCACAGGCTCACATGAAAATTTATGCATTAAAATCCAGGTGTCAGGAGGGACCCCAGACCACCTTCACTGTTTTAGAACCTGCTCGCTTACAATTGGGCTTTGTTTCACATTCTGGCTCAGAAGCAACTTACTCTTTTAAATATATTTTTTTCCTTTGTGGAGAGGGCATTGATTTGGCATGGTAATTTTATTTGAACCTAAAACTGCCAAGTTCATTCATTTTATATTATATGTTTAATTGCCAGAATTTTTACAGCTTATTTTTAGATTCAGATACTATCTCTTACTTTTTTTTATGGATGAATTCAGAGAAAGTAAGAGGCAGAAACTTTGGACATTTATAAGACAGCTATTATTTTGGGTTGGTGGGTTTTTGCCTTGGCCCCCACATAAAGAAGACCATAAAAAAATAAGCTCGCAGAACCAGGCTTTGATCACATGTTAGGAATTGTCTCTAGGCAGACACTATTTTCCAGAGACGTTCTAGTCATTGCTGATGCTTCTGCCAGCAAGCACTCAGCTGCCTAGATAAGGGGACAGAAATAGTTGTGAAAATGACAGAGTTCAGGAACAACTATATTTCTGGCTACCAGCCATCACCATGGTTGCATGGTATCAGTGTAAACATTATAGGCAGACAAAGATCAAGAGTAAATAATGATTGGGCAGCAGGATGATGGGTAGGTAGGTAGGCAGGTGGATGGATAGATACATGGATGGAAACACACACACACACACCACACGAGTCTTAAATTTGACGATCC